>PVLD010001508.1:169564-199155 GCA_004027595.1 Dinomys branickii
TATAAACTAAGAGACATGAAGGAAATCTGTTCAAAAACAAAGAACAGATGGGACGAGGGAAAGGAGAAAAGAAAGAGACAAAAATGTATGTATGTATATATGAATATACATATATGCAGGAGGGCTAACATGGTTCTACTATTGTATTATATCACTTAATGCTAAGGAATAATTGATGACGGGTTATTTGATCAATATTATATTTCTGTATGTGCTATCCTGAACACACACTTCGAAGATATTAATATGCAAAGGAGCAACTATTGGTGGTTTTTTGTTTGTTTGTTTGTTTGTTTGTTTTGTTTGTTTTTCTTTTTGTCTTTGGTTTTTTTTTTTTTCTGTTGTTGAGAGGATTAATTGTCTGACCAAGTTTGCATGTCTGTATCTGGGTTCATATATCTACACTTCGAAGATATCAATGGGTAAATTAACAACCACTGTTGAGTCCATGTCACCTTGTCTGTAGATCAGTTTTGATTGTACTATTTTTTATGCTAATTTGTGTCTGTTTGTTAATATGTTTTTGTGCTTTTATTTTTTTTAAATAAAAAAATAAAAAAATAAAACACCCCAATGCGACGCAAAGTCAGGTTCTGACACACTGTAGTTTGTGCTGGCTCCGCACTGAAATAACAGTTCATATTACAGAACCTGGTCGGTCTGGTATGAGTTCAAATCCCAGCCCTGCCATGTGCTAACTTTGTAAACTTGGACAAGTTCCCCAACCAATCCAAACTCCATTTCTTCCTCTGTTAAGTAAGGATAATAATACAATTTATCTCAAGAAGTGATCAGTAAAGTGGAGATAATAGTGGGATTAATCTCTTTAAAAAAAACAATATTTTAATCTTATAAAGTATAATGGCAAAAAATAATAAGCAAGAGGAATGTAAGATGCCAGTTCTAACAATGTCTGGTCTTATTCTCTAATCTGTTTTATTTGTGTCCTGCCAACTGCACTGATAATGTGATTAAAGCGTAAACTCTTTTGAAAAAGGGCCAAGCCTAGGTTGTTTACTGCTGAACCCTTAATTCCTAGGTCAGTGCCTGGAACTTAATAGCTGCTTGATAAATGCTTCTTGAATAATAAATACATGGAATTATGAACCAACATTCTAAGAAGGACCAAATATAGTTAGTATCATTACCTTTTCCTCATTTCAAGAGCACTGGCTATAATACCAATGAATGTCAGTGGGTGGAATGGGTGGAAAAAGAATGTACATTGTAAGGAGTCAGGGAGGATGCAATTCATATGCCAGTTAGTTTTCAAAACTGGCTCAAACACAATTTGAATTTGGAGGTTGATTTAGCTGGCCTTATCCTCACCCTAACATAATGCATATCTTAAATGAAACACACCCCTTCTGGAGAAGAATAACACGATGCTTGCTGAAATATCACTATAACAAGAAGAGTAAGGCAGCCCAGGAGGGGCAGTTTTCTTCCTGGGTTTGGTGGGCTCAGCTGTGTGGACTAGGAGAGAAGAACTGAAAAGTGATGGGGGACACAGACGGCAAAGCACTGATTCTATCTGCGAGGACCCGAGAAGGCTTTGTAAGGGAACAAGGCATGTGGCACGAGCTTTTCATCAGGTCTGAGATGGGGATCTACATAGCTGAAAAGAGCATGATAGCCTAGCAATTACATACACATTTATAATGAAAATTATATGTCATGTCTCTGATACTCCCTAATGGTGCAATGGTATTTTTATTTGACTTTGTTTTTTATCCCCTTTGGAAACTCCAGTTTCCTTTTCCAACAGATGGAAAAATAATACATTATCTTCATGAGATCAGAGTAAGCACTGAGACAACTGCATAAAATAATCTGGCATGGTTCCTGGTACACAAAAAGTAGGAAATGTAAGAACTTCATATTACTGATGTTGCTGTTATACTTACTTTTGCATTCCGCGGGGTGAAACAGCATAAATGTGGGGTGTGGATAGGCTCACCTTAAAGCTGGAGGTCAGAGCTTTTGCATTTGAGAAAACGAAGAAAATATCTATATGAAAAAAATGAAAATAATGATTAGATTGATCAGGACATGGGGTGTGGTTCTGAAGATTTGAGACTTTAATAGCAGGAGTGTGAAAATAGAGATATTTTTGGTTTTCTGTCAGTTAGAGAGGCTTATTTAGGCATGAAATGGCCTTTCAATCCTTGTAAATCAATTCACATTGATGACCTGGCCAAAATTCCCTGTCTGAGAAGGAAATGTTGCTTGCAGCAGGATTTATTCCCTAGCCAATCTTCTTCACTTTTCTGCCAAAATGAGGCCCCTTTCATTGTCTGATGGAGAGAGAACGCCACATGTAATTAGAAAGAATGAGCAGAGTGGGAGCGGGAGGCAGAGCGCGTGCCGCTGTGCTGGCGGAAGTCTCCCAGGGACAGAAGGGATGCGCTGTGACAGATGCCTTTGTTATGCTGTTTGTTAAACACTGCGTGGCTGCATTTCACAACATTGCTGTGTCTGCCCTTGCATTCCCTGGGAATTCTGGCAGAATATCACGGAAATTATCAGGGCAGGGGACAGGGAAGGAGAGGTGGAGAACAAGGTGAGGACAGTAATATTGAAGCAGTGAAATTTGTATTCAAAGTCATCTTCACCCAAATGTACCCCTCTCACAGAGTCCCTGACCATAATTGGGGTCTGAGAGGCATTGCTTAAGAGATATATTCATTGTGTCCAATTAAATTCAAATGAGATGAATATTTGAACACCATTAATGTGCCCCAATACGTTAGGCTCTGAGGATAGAAATAAAAGGAAGCACTATTCTTACTCTCAAAGGATTTTCAATCCAATGAGACAAATGGGTACAGGATATATAGATAGATAAACAGAAGCTAGATAGATTGGTGGAAGGTAGATGATAGATAGATAGACGTAGATAGATGGATAGGTAGGTAGATGTGTGTACACAAAGACACACATTAGACACAGGGATTAATTAAGGAGCAATGAGATTAAAATATCCCAGAGATTAGTAAAAAGGAGAATAACAGGAAATTTGATTCTAGGTGAAAAATGAAGAAACAGTGAAACTTTCACTAACGGCAATATATAAAGCACAAAGTACAGAAAGAGTATGATCCAAGACAGGGAGATTGATGTGTGGACGGGAGTGAATTATTTTATGTACCTGGAGCTTAAGGCTGTGGCGAAGAGAAAACCATGAAGAAGATAGAATTGGGGGTTTATCTAGCATAGGAAAATGTTTGGATATGAAAAAGAGCAACAGAAAAAATGAGTGGAAAAGGCAGAGAGAGAGAGAGAGAGAGACAGAGAGACAGAGAGAGAGACATGGCAAGACAGAGCCATTGAGAGATATCCGAACATCTGTGTGACACTTCAGTTTCTACTTTGAGGTGTTGGAAATTCTCAATGAAATGCAGCCTCAGGTGAGAAAAAATATAAAAATGCGGTAGCCTAACTGTTGTCTCACATGTCTTCTACTGTCAGTTCTAATCTAGTTGCTCATTCTGTGCTCTGCATCTGCCAGAGACAGTGGAAAATAAGTGTAAATAAATTTTTGGCCTGGTGTAGGTTTCAGACTGAAGAGCTAGAGCTAAAGTATTCCCTGCTCTGTGCCGTGAAAGAGGCTGGGGACCAGCTCTGTTTATATCTTTCTTGAAGTTGTAGGTCCTGGGGGAAGCTGACTCAATGGTTTTTACACCTTTATCGGGAGGGTCAGCCTCAGTTCCATACAAATGCTGAATGGATCTTCCAGAACCCAGGAAGAAGTATAAATATTCAACAGTGGTCAGCATCTTGCTGCATTGCTCTGAGTGGTAGACAGACGCCCTGAAGAGGAATTCTGGTTCTCTAGGTCAGAAGTGAATTCTTCTGCCGTCCTAGACAGTAGCTACATTGATATCACTCTGGGAGCTGCCAATGCCCAGATCAAACCAAATGACAGACAGGAGACTGGTGTGCAGATGTACCAAGGGTTGCTACACATCTTGAGGGATTCACAGAGAAAAGTGAGATAACAGAATAGGTATTGTGCAAAGCAGAACGTTGGAAAAGGTCAATCTGAGGACCAAACAAAAACAGGATCTGTGAAAACAGTAACAACCCTTAAAACACCTTCTTTCTTTCTTTCTTTCTTTCTTTCTTTCTTTCTTTCTTTCTTTTTCTTTCTTTCTTTCTTTCTTTTATTTTAAAAATAAAAGAAGAAAACATTAACAAACAGACATCCATTTACAAAATAGCATAAAACAATACAAACAATACAGAGTTATAGACAAAGTGGCAGGAAATTAACAATGATTATTATATTACATATTGATATCTTTAAAATGGTTTCTTAGGAAAACAAATAGAGTCATGCAAACAAATAAAAAACCTATTTAGAGTTGAACCAAATAACTCCCTGGAAATAAACTGATGGCCTTCAAACTACAAACAGAGTTGAAAACAATAATTATAATGACACTACAGATTACTATTTGGAAATATATTAATTGTCTAAAATAAAAAAAAGATACCTAAGAAATCACTCTGACCTCACAATAAAAAGAATAAGAGATTCTACAAGATCAAAGAATAAAGAGATGAGCAAAATGTGTGCATATAAAATGGTGGATTTCTTAAAAGTGATGAATATAAGTGCTAAATAAATATGTGAAAATAGAAAGACCATAGTAAATTTAAAAAAATACTGGCCAATAATATTCGGAAGGTAAAGGGGAGGGAAAATAATCAGTCTTCCTTAGGGTAAGCCAAGGGACAGGAGAAGGAATGAAAAAGTGTTCACAAGGTTTTTTAATGAAAATGTAAGAAAAGGGAAAATAAATGTTTGCTAGAAGTTAATATATCAATTTAAGAAATTACAGAGAAACTGGGATTTCACGTAGAGAGAGAGTAAATATCAAAGGAAGGAACTTACTGAAGAACTTCTAAACATTTGAAAACCTATGAAAAAAAAAAAAAGATAAACCCTAGGGACCTACCAACCACTATAATTGTCCCCAAAGAAAAAGGAAACAAATTAATAAGTTTAACAAAATACAGAAAATGTGATTCAATTGCAATAGTCAGCAGAAAGAAATAGGTTCACAGCTGAGTCAATGTAGCCTTTCCAGAAAAAGTGAGAAATGTATTTTTAGCTAATTTACCAATTTACCATATTGAGAGGGGAAAAAAAGGTCAAGGAAAAAATTAATTAATATATAAAGTTATAGTTATATAATATGTGTGTATAATAAGAGATGATTAAGCATATAACTTTAAATATGATAAAATTGATTTCTCTACGATTCAGTCGTTAGATTGTGTTATGCATCAAATCATGATACATGTTTGTCTTGGATACTTTTCTCTCGTTGCTGAGACAAAATACCCAACACCCAAGATGAAGGAAGGAAAGGTTTATTTAGCTTACAGTTTGTGGAGGTTTCAGTCCATACTTGGCTGCTTCAGAGGCGGAGTGGCACATGGCAGAGGGCAAACTGTTCATGGCAGCAAACAACCAGCACATGTGTGGAATGGCAGGCAAGCAACCTCTTTCTATCCCTTACCTGGTAAACAGCCTGCCCCAACCCAGGGGGCGTTAGCTCTCACACAATCTCCATATCCTCCTCTTCCACAGGCTCAGGATGTATACAAAGTAAGCACCCTGGCTTCCGGCTGAATCACTCAGCCAAACCTCCAGACTGCCCAAGTTGGCACAATGTATCAACCATAACAATGTTATTTACAAAAACATACTTAAACATATTTAGTAATAAAGTGGTTAAATTGTAGTAAGATTTCCTGAGATACACTGTACAAAGGGAAACTGTAGCAAAAATACCAAAAATAAAATTCAATAACAACAGTATTAATATAAGACTTGATAGAGCTTTAAACTTTACAAATGACCAACAGAGCAACTAAGCCCAGAAAGTAAAATCCACTAGAAAAATTGAGAACTTAATGAATATGTAATTATGAACAAAGACTTAGGTGTCTTTTAGAATTAAAACTTTGAACAGATAAAATTTCAAAGAACCTAGAAAAGGTTTAAGTTTTAGTCACACTGTTTACTGAAGGAGAAAACAGAAATGAATAGCTTCACATGTGAAACAAAAAAAAGTACAGTTTTTATATCTTAAAAAGATTAAATTTGGAATATATGTGGCAGGAAAGAAATTAATCATTAAAAATAGACAGCTAGCATAGGTCGTAATTCCTCATAATATGGTAATTTCATTATAAACAATCTACTGTAATTTTTACTAAAATATCTGAAGAAATGAAAACAAATAAATTAAATTCATAAAACCTCTAGATCAAAGGAGAAACCAACAGTTAAACTGGAAGCCATCTAAAAAGCAATACAAGGTACTTGTATTTGCAAATTTTCATAATAAAAATAGTAAGGAAAACAAGTGCCGATTTACATGTAAGAAGAAAACATCAAAACTTACATTAATTCTGTACAGGGTAATAATTAAAGATGAAACCTTAAATTAAAGAAATATAATAAAAATGACAGAAACGTCTTACAGTGCGTAGGTCAGTTGATTGAAAGGGAAATACATCAGTTTCACTCTTTTTAACTTAATTAAGAAGGAAATTGAGGAATATAGTGTATTAAAATTAAGAAAAATGAAGACAATGTAACCGCAAGTAAAATGTCACCAACAGATCCCTGCATGTATTTTATGGTAAAATTTTGAAAATCTAAAGGAAAAAGATAAAAAAAAATAAAATAAAAAATAAAGGAAAAAGATGATTTCCTGGGAATCAGCGAATCATAATTGAACCTCAAGAAATGAAAAAAGGAAAGAAAGTCCAATAAAAGGTGTAAAATTATGATTAAGTACCATTACAATAGTCACTAGAAACCAATAGGTTCAAGCTGATTATATTGAATGTGCTAAGAAAAATAACTTCAGAAGCATTAAAATATGCTATTCCCTAGAAAAGGCAAAACTTCAATTTATTTTATAGTTATTAGGGCTTAAAAAATAAAAACTTACTCTAGTTCCAATTACATAATTTTGAAATTTTTCCATGTATTTCCATGTGTACATATATGTATGTATGTATGTGTGTGTGTGTGTGTGTGTGTGTGTGCATATATATATATATATATATACTAGATTTGCCCTAGGGATTTATATGTAGTTCAAACTATTGGCTATACCAAAAATTAGTGGGAAAAAAATCTTATGATTTTATCAATAGCCACTTAAAAGGCATTTGATTAAAGAACAGCTTACTAAATATAATTTGCAGATAATTGTTACTGCTACCTTCAAAATGCATTATCCTAAAGTGTGAACATAAAACCACTTAATTTTAAAGTGTACTACACAAGAATAATCAATATAGGAGCATTCATAATAATGTAATTATTAACCTTTTCTTAAATGCTCTGGTAGATTGAATATAAAATGAAGTCAAGATAATTGGTTAACAATGAGGGATTAGAGCAGGGAAATAACCTAATAGAATCATATGGAAATTGAGTATTGAGGTCCTACCCAGATGAAATATCCAAGCGTGAATGCACTTTTGCTATACATACAGTATAAATACCATTTAGGCATTTAAAAGATGATTTCCATTAGTATAAGGTTCAAAAATGGTCTATACATAAATTTAACCATAAATTGCAGTGTGTACATGCAACTATAAAATAACTGAAAGTGGTGTTAAGCTTGTTTTAGTTCATTGTTACTTTAATTTATATTTTCTAAATCATAGATTTCCACTTGGAAACCCAACAGAGATTTTGGAATAAAATTACAAAATTTTAAATTTTATAATGAGAACAGAAGGGAAAAGAAAGCCAAGAAGTTTGTGCAAAAGTTAATTTCCTGTCACACTGTCTGAAATTTTGTATTACTCTTATTGCTTTTGTATTGTTTAGTTTATGTCTGTGTGTATATTAATATATGCTCGTTCTTTTATCTTTAAAATAAAAAAATGGAAGAAAAAGAATTGAGAAACAAAGCTATGTTACAGATCTCAGAACTATTTCTGAAACCAGTGTCATGAACTGGACCTAGGCTTGAGAGGGAGGAAGAAAGAAATGAGAAATCAGTGAAAGTAGACATTATGTTTTGGTGAAATACTTCCAAGCACATAGAAAAATGCCTGGGAAGTACTGGCTGAACTAATTTGTGAAGCTTATCAGGACATTTTTATAAGAGCCCAGAAATAGATGCCAATATAATGCCATTTGTGATATTTAAAAGTAAATTTATTGAAATATGATATAAATGCAATCTTAAGTGTTGAAAATGTTTGACAAACTCATGTGACATATATGTGATATAAGGTATAACTTACATGATACACTGTCTATAGTGTATGTGATATAGTGATACATAGTGCTATAAAGTGATATAGTGATATTTGTAGATATCTACAATCCCCTAGTGCCCTTTCTGCAAATCTACCCCCAAACTCTTCTCTAAGAAGAAATTTTTATGATTCTAACACAATAGATTTGTTTCTCCATAGGAAGGTGTGAAATGATTTCATTTTGCTGAATTATTGTTATTTTAGCCCTTCATCTTAAATGGTCCATCGGCCAAACCATCATTTCCATATAAAATAATACTAATATTTTGGGGTATTTACTGTAAGTTGAGCAGATTATATTGATATGTTGACTCAAAAAAGTCAATCTGAATCATTTATTCTTTTCTTTTCAAAAAATGAAGAATTTAAAGTCAGCAAGATGAGGCAGTTGTTCAAATTCCCACTGCTAGGAAGCAGGAGAGCTGAGACTCAATACTATTTTTAGTGTTCATCATTCCACAGCCTGATGTTTCTACAATATAAGTTGCTACTAGGATTAAACTGGTTAATACTTACACAGTGTTTAACACGTGCTATGCCCTAAGATTTTGCTTTATAAAAGTAGCATCACAATAGCAATGCCAGTCATTCAGTTCATAGGTTTGTTTTCAGTTAGGCTTCTTAACCACAGGTTTGCAGGTGAGAAAACAGGCTTCTGAAGGTTAAATTATCTGTTGATTTCTCACAACAACTTGGAAAATGACAGTGTTACCCTTAGCCATTTCTCTCCAAGTATAATCTTCCTATTCACCCTACCGATCCCGATTCACCTGCCGTAGAGACAGGACACAGAGTCCTTTTTCTCAGGAAGCACCTTTATTTGAGCTGGTGCAGACTCAGTGGATTCATATTTACAGGTTGAGTGCAGACCTTGGCAGAGTTGCATCCTTTTATACACTTTCTGTCTTCATCTTATATGGGCATACACTAACATTCTACAGTCTGGTAGGCTATGATTTATGTTACACAGTTACATCAGAACTACACATACAGACACAGAGGCAGATATGGCTACACTGTAAAACGTTCCTACCCTGATGTATTGGGAAGGGCCCTACCACACACCCCCACCTTTGACGCTTTGACCCAATTCTATTTTGAGTCAAAAGGTATCATCCTGGTTCAGTGGTTTATCGTTCCATAACATCATCACGTCTGCAGCTGCTTTTCTTGTGTAAGCAAGGGAGCCAGAGAAGACAGCCTCAAATAGGTTCCCGAAATCGGGAGTGTAATTTAACCTCTCAGTGTTTTAATGCCCTGAGAGAAGAGAATCATTCCACAAACAGTTCCTCAGGATCCCAGCCTTCCTAGGTCTGGGGTAGACCATGAGCAAATGTCCTCATTCGACTTATAATCTCCTCTCTGACCTTTTTCTTATCATCTTTTTTTGTAGGCAGCAGTTGCTTAGGTTAAATTTTCTACAAATTCCTCCTTCAGAAGCAGGCACATAATCTAAGGGCAAGGGTTTTGATAGATAGCAGTGTGCAATTTGGTCTAATGTTTGGCTAATAAGTTGGGAACTTAGGCCGTTTCATTAGGTGTAATTTCTACTACTGCCCACAGTGTAGTTGTGCAGTTAAGCATATAAGTGGAGGTGCAGTAATCCCGGGACCTATCCTCTGTCCAGGTGGCAGGACGATAATATTGAATTAGCATTCACGAGTCCATTCGTCTTTCCAATTGTCAATTTGTAGGCACATCACTTTCTGTATGTACCCTCCTCCCGATACACTTGGACTGGCAGAAGTTCTCCCCTGACAAGTTGGAGCAGATAGAAAGACTGGGAAATCATCCCTAATATGCAAGACTTACCAGTATGGGGGAAGTACTGCATATGTGGTTCTTCTGCACATCCAGTAGAGTCACTGTGGGCCCCATCATTTGATGTTTGGATCGACATCATCCCAGGTCCTCCTTAGATGAGAAAAGCTAGCAAGAGGTGAGGGCTGGTCTCAAAGGAGTTAGGAGACCCTCACCCCTGGGTCTTTCATAGAATAATTTACCAGACATGTTACCATCCCTACAGAGGCACTGAGCCATCCTCTCCACTGGGCAACACAGTTTCTTCCTATTACTGAGGTCTTGAGAATCCAAACCCCTGATATAGAGCTGGGGTACCCTTTGCCAGTGTAAGGTTCACGGGTCAGCTAATTCACTAACTTCCCATGGTCATTGACCCACAATTTGGTTCTCCTATGTACATAGCAAGAAGAGATTTCAAAATCTGGGCAACAGTCTCTGTCAGGGCTAAAAACAAACTTTCGGTTATGACAGGATTGGGAGAGGGGTTACTTTCTATTTCCTTATAAAGTGAGTGAAAAAGAAGCTAAGATCTGATCACTTAGATGGTAGTGACCCTCTTTAAATGCAGTACATTCCCTGGGTCAATGTCTCATCCATTCATATATATCCAAATCTGGAAGTTATTTTCCCATAACAAAATTAACAGAGCTACAGGTTCCCAATTCACAGATAAGAGCATCAACCCTTTTTTAGCAGAGTGACAACTTATCTTAACCTTTTCAAATAGACCAAAAAACATAAGTCCTAAAGGGGCTATAAACTCAGCAGTCACTGTAACAGGTAGATTGAAGCCAGGCCTGTTCACACATATGCTTTTCATTGAGCTTAAAGTTTTTACGGAAAAAAACTAAAATAAAATTTCATAACAAAACAGTTGGAGAATAACAGTAAATAATACATTATGCATTATTATCTTTAAAGTAGTTACTTAGAGTAAAAGATATGGCCATGAAAAATTCTCCAAATGATTTTAGCAAAAACCTTTCATGTTGATAAACTAAGTGAAACTAGTAGTATAAATATCTCATATTTCTTTCCTTTTCTCTTTCTTCCTTTCCCTCAACATAGTTCCTTTTTCCTTTTCAACAATTTCTTCCCATTTCAAAATATGTATTGTATATTTTGGACCTTATTTACTCTTTCAGTTTCTCACACTAAGGAGACAATACAGTGTTTATACAAATGTGTCTGATATATTTCACTTATGGTCTCATGTTGTGTCCCTTTACTTATAAAAATTTCAAGTCTATTCTCTTTATGGCCAAGTAGTATTAAGTTATATAAAAGGACAACACCTAGTTTTTATTCATTCCATGGTTGATATATATTTGAGTTGTTTTAATGATTTGCCTATTACAAAGAGTTTTGCAATAAACATGGGTACAAATGTATCACAGTGGTTCTTACTTTTTATCAGACGATTTCCAGAAGAGTAATAGTTGCGTCTAATGGGAACTCTAGTCCTGGTTTTGTGAGGAATCTCCTCCTTGATTTCCACACTGGTTGCACCAGTCTACAATCCTACCAACAATGAAGAAAGGTTCCTTTTTCCCCACAGCCATGTCAGCATTTGTTTTTGGTTGATTTCTTGATGATAGACATTCTTTCTGGAGTAAGAGGAATCTCAGAGTTGCTGTGGTTTGTGTACCTAGAATAACCAATTGTGTTGAACGTTTTTTCATTTGTTTATTTGCCTTTTGCATTTCTTCATCAGAGAAGTACATATTCATCTCCAATGTCCTTTTATGGGTTGCGTCTTTGAACTGAGGTGTGTGATTTTTTTTTCAGTACTTTATATGTTCTAGAGAGAAATATTTTGTCTAGGGGACAACTGGCTATTTTTTTCCCACTGTGGGCTGTCTTTTCACTTTGATGCTGATTTCTTTTCTTGTGCAAAAGCGCTTGGATATGATGAGATCCCAGGTGTTGATTCTTTGAAGTATTTCTGTTGCAATCACAATTTTGTTCCTGTACTACTTGCTTATACCTATGTCTTTAAGATTTCTACCTATTTTCTCTCCAGTAGATTTATTGTTCCTGTGTTAACATTTTCATCTTTTATCCAGTTTTACTTTAATCTACTGCATGGTGAGAGTTATGAGTCGAGTTTTAGTCTTTGGCATGTGGCAAGCCCGTTTTTCCAGCACCATGTATGAAAGAGGCTATCTTTCTTGTAGTAAACATGTTTCGCCCCTTTGTCAAAGGTAAGGTGGCTGTGTTTGGAGTTGTGTCTGCATCTTATTTGTTCCATGATCCTCAGGTCTGTTTTTTTTTTTTCTTTTGTCAATACCATGCTAATTTTATCACAGCAGCTTTGTAGTATAATTTCAAATCAAGGATTGTGATTCCATCTGCCTTGCTTTTGTTATTCAGAATTGCTTTGGCTATTCTAGGTCTCTTCTCATTCGGAATAAATTTTAGGAATGTTTTTTCTAGTTCTGTGAGGTATGCTAATGGTATTTTGATTGGGCTTGCATTAAATCTGTATAACCATTTTGAGAATACGGTTATTTTCACTGTTTGTTTTTCTGGTCCATGAACAAAGGATCTCTTTCCATTTTCTGATATTCTCTTGTATCTCCTTTTTCAAAGTACTGTAATTTTCAATGTATAAATGTGTACTTCCTTTGTTAGATTGAATCTGAAGTATTTTGGGACTTGCTTGGATGCTACTATGAAGCACATATTGCCCCTAATTTCTCTCTCAGTGAATGTATTGTTTGTGTACAGAAATGATACTGGTTTTTGAGTGTTGGCTTTGTATCCAACTACACTACCAAATTTGGTTCTAAAATCAACAGTTCTTTTAGTGGAGTATTTGGAACCTTCTATATAGTGTAACGTTAACTGCAAATAACACTAACTTAAATTCTTTGTCTCCTATCCTTACTCCTTTCATTTTTTTATTTTCTAATTGCTTTGGCTAATATTTCCAGAACTATATTACATAAAAGTTGTGTTAGTAGACATTCTTGTCTTCTTCCTGATTGTAGAGTGAGAGCTTTCAGTTCTTGACCATTAAGGATCATGTTACCTGTTGGTTTGTCATAGATGATTTTTATCAGATTCAGATAAAGACCATTTATTCAAACTTTCTAGGGTTTTTATAATGAATGGATCTTGGACTTTGTCAATTGCTTGTTCTGCATTTTTTTGAGATTATCATGTAGTTTTGTCCTTGACTTTGTTATTATTGTGTATTACAGATATTGATTTGCATACTTTGAACCATCCTTGCATCCAGGGGATGGATCCTACTTGGTCATGTTTTATAATCTTCTTGATGATGTACTGCATTCTGCTTGCCAGTACCTTCTTAAGAATTTTTGCACTTCTGTTCATTAGTGAGATTGGCCTGTCATTTTTTTTTTTTTTTTTCTGGTAGTGTCCCTCTCTGGTTTTGGTATCAGGGTAATGCTTGTTCCCAAGAATGACTTGTGAAGTATTGCTTCCCTTTCAGCTCCATTAAAGAGCTTCAACATTAGTGACAGTAATTCTCCTCTAAAGCTTTTGTAGAATTTAACAGGGAATACATCAGGACCAGGGCTTTTCTTTGTTGATAAGTTATGAACTACATTTTCAATTTCATTTACTGAGTTCATATTATATAGAATTTTAATATCTTCTCTATTCAGTTTTAGCAATTTATGTGTCCAGGAATCTGTCCATTTCTTCTGTTCTCCATCTCATTAGGGTCCAGAATCTCAAAGTAGGTATCAGTGTTCTTCTGGATTTTTGCAGGACCTGCTGTTATTTCCCCCTTTTCATTCTTAGTTGCTTGAGCTTGTATTTTTCTCTTTCTTGTTTTGTTGGCAAAGGATTTATCACTTTTATTTAAACTCTCAAAGAACCGACTCTTTGATTCATTGCTTCTTTTTATTGTTTTCTTAGTCTCAATTGCATTAATTTCTATTCTGTTCTTTAAATTTTCCTCCCTTATAGGAGTTTTGAGTTTTCCATTTCATTTCTTCTTGTATATTTAGAAGTTTGAGGTTCAACACTCGGTTGTTTAGTTGAACTCATTCTCTTTTCCTGATGTGAGAATTCATTGCTATAATTTTCCTGCATAGGACTGCTTTCTTTGCATCCCAAAAGTTGCAGTATGTTGTATCTGTGTTAATTGTCAGTACAAATTGTATAATTTGTTTAATTTCCCCTGTGCCCCACTTGTTGCTAAGGAGAGTGTTGTTTAATTTCCATGTGCTTATGTAGTTTTGTGTTTTCTTTTGCCATTGTTATCCAATTTCATTGCACTATGGTCAACGTGCATGGGATGATTTAAATTCCTCTGCATATACTTATGCCTCTTTTATGGGCTAATATGTGGTCTGTTTTGGAGAAGACTCCATATGCAGCTGAGTAGAATATGTATTCTGATATTGCTGATTGGAGCACTGTATAGACATCTACTAAATATATTTGTTCACAGGTTTGGTTTAATTCTCAAATTTGCTTGTTGATTTTTTGCATAATTAACTTATTTATTTGTGAGGGTGTGGTATTAAGCTACTACATTACAATTGTGTTACTAGTTATTTGAGTTTTCATACCTGTTAATATTTGTTTTATATAATTGTGTGCACCTGTATCTGGGACATATATATTTCTGATTATTATCACTTCTTGGAATTTTTTTAAACAAGTATATAGTGATCTTCTTTGTCTCTTAATCAGTCTTGACTTGAAGTTCATACTGTCTGTAAATAGAATAGCTATCTCTGCTTTTTTTGGGTTTCTCTGGCATGTGGCATTGTTTTCCATCCTTTGAATTTTATTGTGTGTATTTCTTTTTGGGTTAAATGTGTTTCTTCAATGCAGCATATTTTTGGATATTGCTCTTTGATCCATTCTTTCACTGTTTCTTTTCATTGTTGAAGTGAGACCATTTATGTTGGTAGTTACAACTGATATGTATTGGCTTATCTTTTTCACATTATTTTCCTGTTGCTTTTCTCTCTGTTTATTTATCCTGCCTGATGGTTTCTTTCTATTGGTGTTATTGTGCTTGTGGTCTTCATTTTCTCTTTCTAATATATTCTTCAGAGTATTCTGAAGAGCTGGCTTTGTGGTCCTGAATTTCTTCAATTGTTCCTTGTCATGGACATATCTTATTTATCATATTTTGAAAGATAGTTTTGTGGAAGTACATCAATCTGGCTTGAAGGTTGTTTGCTTTTAGAACTCAAAATAACTTACTCCCAGCTCTCCTGGATTCGATGGTTTGTGTTAAGAAGTCTGCTGTGATTCTGATGGGTTTTCCTTTATAGGTGATTTATTTTCTTTTCTCTACCTGCTTTTAGTATTCTGTTTTGTGCTGAGTTTCTAGAATCTTGATTGTTATATGCCTTTCATTTCGTGGTCACTTGTCACTCTCCTATATTTTAGATCTGATAGTCTATGCTCATCTTCATTCTATCTGTTCGACAAACATTCAGTGCATATTTTAATCTCCTAGATTTCTGTTTGGATGTTTTATGAGTTTATTTTGTTCCTATGTTGGACACTTATGGTTTCCATCATTTTCCTGAGCTCCTCTATGTCTTTATCTGTGTCTGCTTTAATGTCCCTCATTTTGTTCATCATTTCATTTTGCAACTTAGAGATTTTTTTTCTGTAGCCTTTTCTATTTGTTTTTTTTACTTCTGTTGCTATCGTTTCAGAAATTTCCAGTGGTTGCCTTCCATTTCCTCCCTGATTTTGCTCTGGACTTGTCCTGGGTTTGATGGCGGTCTGGAGTTCCATTTCATTCTGTGTCTTGTCATTTATTTTCTATTTTAATTTGATTTTATTCTCCACATTGATAATTTGTAGATTTTTATGGCAGATAACTTTATCCCTAGTATCAAGGATTCCTTATGAAACATCTGCTCCTCAAGGATGTCTTATAGGTGAGGATGGGTCTTGGTCTTTGTAGCTATCCCTAAAATCCATCTTCCCAATGTGTTAAGCATAGGAAGTAACAATCTATTTGACACAGCACCCAGTCCTTTGATACTGTGCTACAGTGATGGTTACTACTCCATAGAATCACAGTGTTATCATCCAGTGGACCAAAAGTGATTGTAGCAGGTGTGACATCATGGTTAAAGTAGTATAGTTAGCAATAACAATAGCTTTGAACACAGCTTGGCTATTGAAAAACTAGTAACTATTAACCTGATACCTTTAATTATAAGAGCAAATTATATAGTCATATAGCAGAATCCAACATATATCAGGAACTTGTGTGCAGTTATTTTCCCCTTAATGGAGTGATTTTACCCTGTTGTGTGTCGAGGGGTTAAGAGAGATTGGGAGCAAGGTAGAGATATGAATGAGGTCCAAAATAGTCGGAGCAAACTTGCAGGGAAATGAAGGATCATTCAAATTTTGGGAAACTGGAGGATCCAGGAGGGAAAGAATGAAAGAGAAAACAATGCAATATTAAAGTGAGCCAGAAAGACCGGAGAAAATGTTTACTCATATGAAAGTCTTTTAAAATCAAACAAGATAGTTGACAAAATAGTGTAAGAAGATGAGTAGCAGAAAACTAAAAGAAAGGTAAAAATTCTACATCATAAAAGAAAGAGATAAGCAAGAAAAGAGAGAACAAAGAACAAAATTAACCCTAAAAATCAAGACAAAATACAACAAAAAAAAATGAACAAACAGAAATTCAGACTGGACAAAGAAGAAAAAACAATCAAACAGAAAAATAAAAGTAGTAAAATATCTCTGGTGTCCATAGTTCTGTGGTAGGTCTAAGTCAGATACCATAAATGAATTGTGTATTCCAGCCAAATTTGCAATGGAATTTGTGCTGCCTGTAGGGCTGAGCTTGACCTCTGGATGTGGGGTCTCTGACCAGTCTTCTGTTGCTGGACTTCTCCCTGAACCCTTTGTTAAAAACATGGTGGTCCCATCAGCCCAATTACCTTCTGTGTGTCTGTGTGCTGAGGAGCAACAGTGGTTTGCCTAACTTACCATATACTGGCTCATACTGTTACTACTGCTTCAGAGTTTTCCATGCTGCTGGTCCTGCTTGCCTATTGTAATGCAACCTCCCTGAGGCCTTGGTAGGTTGCTGGGGATTCATTCCAGGGATGATCTATCATTTATGTACTCTTGAACCTGTATTCTTGTTCCCATGAAAATCCTCTACATTTTATAACTACTCATAGGTTTTTAATAATGGTAGTACACGTATAAAAAAATACCAATACGGGCAGGTGGGGATTTGTAACCTTGGTTGAGTTAATTACATTCCTTCATATTGGGAGTGTTGGACCTTGAAACATTCTTCAGTCAGGGAGTACTTCTGGTCAAACAGTTGCACTGATTTTCATGTTGGCCAGTGGAGTAGGTTGAGTAGAGTAGAGTAGATTGTCTTATTATGTGTGCAGATCCTTGGATCCTTCCTGATCATGAGAAGTGGATGTGGACTGGTTAGGTGAGCATACAGGTCATATGATGGGAAAGTCAATATTCACCGATGAGTGTCCTAGTAAAGGCAACCAGTATAAGTGAAACATCCCAACACAAAAGGAAGGTGAGGGCCAACAGTCATCTGTCCTCACATTTCCAGTCAACTGGGGCAATCTTGTCAAGGGATATAGCAAAAGCAGTGCTACAGAGCCAAATACAGTTAAATACCAGCAGTGGAGTTCATTACAGATAGTCACAAAAACAATGCAGTCCTTCAGTGTCACCAGTGGGTGGCATCCTCAGGTTTCTGCCATGCGTGGACTAGTCAGCCTCTGGAGTGTCTAGAACAGGGCTGTTGTCTTTCAGTGGAATCCCTGAGATCATGCTCTACTTCTCCCAGATTGTCAGCTGACATGCTGCCTATGAGTTGGGGATGCACTACCAGTCTCAACATGCTGAAATTACTGTGCTGTAGTGAATCCAAGGGACTATCTCACCCACCTTTACTGCAGTGGAGGTGGATAGGATAACAGTGAATGGACCCATCCAGAGCTGTTTCTGGGGGTTAGACATTCCATTCTTTTACCCACACAGGATCCAGTGGCTTCAAAGAATGAGCCTCTGTGGTCAGACTCAGAGGCAATTATTCCTTAACCCACTGGTGTAGGGTGACTAAGGCTGAGACTAATACTTGCATCTGTTATCTTGGAATGAGTTTCACAAACTCCTTTAAATCCCTCATGCTCTTAATAAAGGCATCGATACAGAAGAGGAAAAACCTGTCTGTTTATTGGGACTAGATCTAATCCTCAGCAGAGGTATTGGCAAGAGCTACTCCCAGTGCTCCCAGGTGAGTTTCCTGACACAGCTTGCTCAGCTGTACCTGCAGAGTCTGGTTCATTGGCGCCACCTTACCTGAACTCTGGGGATGATATGCCGTATACAGCTTCCAAGTAATCCTTAGTTCTTTAGCTACTAGTGGCATACCTCTGTAACCAATGCTGACCTGTTGGCTGATCCTGTAGTAACAGAAATTCAAGCATGCGGGATAATTTATCTCCACAAAATTATCCAGATTATCTGGATAATCTCAGATGCCTTTTCTTTATGAGTAGGGAAGGCCTCTACCCAGACTAAGAAAGTGCACACAAAAACTAGCAAATATGTGTAGCCACAGACTTGAGGAAGCTCAGTAAAATCTACAGCCACATTTTTTAATGGGGCTTCCCCAACACTTTGCAGTGCAGGAGCAGCCCTGAGTCCTCAATGCGGGTTACTGTGGGCACATATTTCACATTGTTCATGTACCACCTGGGATATGCTGAAGAGACCAGGTTTAAAGAAACCTTTAAAGAAAGGTTGACTCACACTGGCTCCTAGAGTACCTCCAAAATTTTGCTCATGCTTATGTGCCCCTTTCCTTCTTTTATCCCCTTTAGGAGCACCTCCTTGTACCATGTGATTGAGGTAAGCCTCCTGCTTTCATGTCACACTGGGAATTCCTTGTAGGAGTAAGCCTGGAGACCCAGCTTTCTGGCTAGTGCATATTCTTCCAAACATTATAGGGTGGCCCAAGTAACTGGTGTCACTCCTGGGTGTTAAATAAGGTTAGGAGGAGTTGCCAGCAATCAGTCTATGTGGATCAGTGGTTCTGATGGCTTCTACCAAGTCAATCATTGCCTGGGGTTCCTCAGTATAGGAAGGTTATTGTTCTTCCTATTAAGGAAATCAGTGGAGGTAAAAGGTTGATACACTAACATTCATTTTCCTTCTTGTATCTGCCCATGTGAGTCATAGTATATGAATCCCCAAAGTGGCATCTGCATGGCACCACACTGAGGCCTGAAGTTTAGGCTGCCAGAGGGGTTCTCTCAAGGGGTGCCCACAGGTATGTGGGGAGTCAGAATGGATGGCTTGGGAAATGCTGCTGTCAGAGGGAATCTGCAGGGAGGTTTCAGATAAGCTTGGGAGAGAGGCAGCTCTGGGGTAACTGGCTGTGGTAGAGGCTCTGCAGGAGGAGCACAGGTGGCAGAGGGAGGTATGGATACTACAGGACATATGGATGAGTGAATTCTCATTCCCCAGATAGAGTGGATTTGTTTGACCTTGGGTGACATTTGGAGGTGGCTATTACCCTAATCATCACCGTTTTACAGGTTCCTCAATTCAAGCTTTCAGCCAAGGTGGGTGAGACAGGACCAAGTCTTGCCAATATTCAATATAAGGAAACTGATCAGTGTCCCGTGAAATAATCCTGAATACTTGGCTAATGATCTCTCATCTAATGAGCTCTCACTGGATTACCCCCCTACAAAAAAAGTTAATTTCATATAAAGTCTGAAGCTTTCCTGGAGTCAGCTTAACTTAACACCATAATTACCAGAATATTCCTTTTTAAATTCTTTAATATGCAGCTAAGGAAGTCAGTGTACTTCGCATTCTTCCCATTTCCTTCCCTCAACAAACACCTTTCATGCACAGAAGAGGGAGGAATGAAGAGGGATGATTTTAACTGGAAGGGTGGCACATTTTCTTTGTCTGTCTCCAGACCCTGACCTTGATAAGATATTGGTGAAACTCCTGGGGACCTATCGTTATCCTTAGCTGTATGAGGATTTTTACTGGACCTCAGATCAGGACTCAACACTGGCTTCAGCCCTGTGATTGGGTCAGAACATTTCTGATGTGCATCTCTTTCACAGGCAAACACAAGGACTCCAGCCAGGTGTCCAACCCCAGTTCCCTGGGGTTGAAGTTTAGTTTTTGTGTGGAACTACCAGGCAACTCTGGTACAACAGTCCAATGCCCAGTTTCTGATCACTGCGTTTTCAGTTTCAATGACGTTTACTTGGGCAACTCTGGGAGATGATCATCCTAAGTGTTTTCTGGCCTCTTTAAAAGGAGGAATACAAAATGGAACCTGGGTCTTACCAAATCTGTGGGTGGTGCTCCCTGAACCAGTTCCTGGGACTCTGAGTACAGGAACATGGTGTGCTTGCAAACTTTCATGCAATTTTTATGTCTTTGTCTCTCTTATATGGTACATACTAACGTGATGATATGGTTGGGTAAACATTAACATTCTAACATCTAGCTGGGTTTGGTTTATGTTACAGAGTTATATCAGAACTATACATGCATTCACAGAGGCTGATATTGCTACAATGTATAAAGTCCCTGCCTGGACATATTGGGGGTGTCCTACCCCACACCCGTAGATACATTAAGAATACGCTCTATGTGTTGGGTAAATAATCAGCACTTTTGAGAATTATCACTCCTGCTCTACTTATCTCAGAGGCATGGTGTAAGGAAAATGAAGGAGATTTGAAAAAAATGGAGATTCTTTCAGAAGATTATTTGTTTACTTCTCCCTTAGCAACACAAAGTGGAAGACACAATAGTCAGGTCACCGTTACCTTTAATGAATAGTCCTTTCAGAATAAGAAGAGAACTCTGTGATTTGACACACTCCCATAACGATTTCATAAAATGTTTAATTTCCCTGAGAACGGAGTATCATCTGCCTTATTCTTTATTTCACAACAGAAATGACTAAAAGTCTAACAAGCTGGGTTTTTTTTTTTTTTTTTTTTGTCATTTTGGAAGATATCGATGGTGTGGAAACTGAGGTATAGGTAAATAATGGACATCTTCATGATTTTGATGTAAACCGTCTCTTAAATAAGACCGGTGATCCACGTCTACTAATTTCTGAGAGTCTTTGCATCACGTCATGCAGATGCATCTACCACAGAAGGCCCTCCGCTAGCACCAATCATCGTTTCCTGTTCTCATCAGAAACCAGTGTATTCCAAACTCCTGCGAAATACTCCACAAGTGTTTCACCTCTTAATATTTTTGGCTTCGTAAGTGCTTCCTAAATGATCTTCTTTTCCCTCCTACAACTCCCCCCCTCCACTTACCAAGAACCATTTCAAAAACCACAGGTGTCTCGAAACTTTCTCCACTAGTTCTGATCCAACTGATATTTTTCATTCCATGCAAGTGCATTTTAATTTTCATGAATGACATAGTTCCCGTTTTCTACCATTTCCTGATTTTAAAATTGCAGCAAATGTGTCCACGTGAAGGTATATAACACATATATAATTAGATCAAAATAAAAGTGCTATTATTGCTACTCATTCTACTCTCTTTTGCCAAGATATCCCATTGTTTTTATATTATAGTTTTCCAAATTGTATATGCATTTAAATGCTCCACTTAATCTGTATATACACTGAAATGAAAACTACTGTTCTGGCCACGGATATATTGCCAGGTAATAATACTAACTATAAAGAAAAATAAAGCTAGTTAAGGAGATCAAGTTGATAAGAATTGATCTTATCTGAGGAGGCAGATGTTCCTTGAAGTAAGTCATAAAATTTTAGAAAAAGAAACATATTGTGTCTTCAGAAATCAAAAATGTTACATAGAGGCCATTAGCTATTGCTATAAGCATTACAGAACGTAGAGATTTACTGCACAGGTAGACTCAGGCATTATAGTGAAAAGCAACACATTGCAAAGCCACAAAGGTGGAAGTGAGCACAGTTAATGGAGAACTGCAAGGTAATTCTGCCATTCTTCCCCATCTCACTGGATGCCAATTCCTCACTATTCTGCTCACTCAACTCAGGGCTATTTCCTGTTCTCTTTGTTCATTTCATTTGACTCTTTCTGGCTCCCCCATATTTTTACAAATCAAGGTCCATTTGCATAGCTTATCAGGGCTTATTCCCCATACCTGCCTACCAGATGTCTTTCATTTGAGGGGTTATAGTAGTGCTATAGGGGATTGATCCCAGTCCCTTAACTCTGAGCTACAGCCCCAGTCATTTTTATGGTTTGTTTAAAGACAGAGTCTTACTAAAGTACTAAATTGCCTATGCTAAATTTACTATCCTCTTGCCTTAGCCACCCAGAGTTCTGGGCTTACAGGAGTATTCATCTTGTCCATCTAGAGAACCCTCATATTCTACGCATACACACACACACACACACACACACACACACACACACACTATGCCTTTGTTATTTACATTAATCCCCAAATAATAAATTCAACATGTCTTAAATTTGTATTTTTATAAATGCTACTAAATTTTTATTAAGCATTACATTTTTATTAAGAAATACATTTTTCAAGATTTTTACCTACTTTCTCTTCCAATAGATTTAGAGTTTCTGTTTTAATATTGAGGTCTGTGATCCATTTTGACCAGAGTTTGGTGCATGGTGATAGACTGGGGTCTATTTTCAGTTTTCGACAAGAGGCAAACCAGCTATTCCTCTTCTGGGTATTTTCCCAGAAGATCTGAAAACATCATATCACTCTGGTATATGTGCACCCATGTTTATAGCAGCGCAATTTCTAATAGCTAAAATGTGGAAACAACCCAAGTGTCCATCCACAGAAGACTGGATTAAAAAATTGTGGCATTTTTATATAATGGAATATTATTCAGCTATAAAGAAAGACGGTTTGGGGGACTTTGTAGGCAAGTGGTCAAAACTGGAGTCCATACTCATAAGTGAAATAAATCAGCGGTACGTGCAGGCAACGTATTGTATCACTGGTGTAAGAACATGAGGGTGGGAATATAAACTAAGAGACATGAAGGAAATCTGTTCAAAAACAAACAGATGGGATGAGGGAAAGGAGAAAAGAAAGAGACAAAAATGTATGCATGTATATACGAATATACATATATGCAGGAGGGCTAACATGGTTCTACTATTGTATTATATCACTTAATGCTAAGGAATAATTGATGACGGGTTATTTGATCAATCTTGTATGTCTGTATGTGTTATCCTGAACACACACTTCGAAGATATCAATATGCAAAGCAGCAACTATTGGTGTGGGTTTTTTTTTTTTTGTCTTTGGTTTTTTTGTTTTTTGTGTTTTTCTGTTGTTGAGAGGATTAATCGTCTGACCAGTTTTACATGTCTGTATCTGGGTTCATATATATACACTTCCAAGATATCAATAGGTAAAGCAGCAACCACTGTTGAGTCCATGTCACTTTGTCTGCAGATCAGTTTTGATTGTACTATTTTTATGCTAATTTGTGTCTGTTTGTTAATATGTTTTTGTGCTTTTATTTTAAAAAAATACATTTTTACTGAGTTTAAGATTAAAGTTAATATTCAACACTTAAAACATTCCTCAGTCACCCCCATTCTTATTCTTGTCAATTAAACATATATTTCTGCCTTTTTCCTTACCACATATAGGTGCATTAAATACAAGCATTTAATATGATTTGGTTATATAAATAGTGTTCACAGTTCAACCATGAGGTTTCCTAATTATCTTAGGCTCTTTGGATGGCTACAGTAAAATGCCCAAGTGAACACACATTTATTCTTCATGGTTTTAGATGTCAGGCCATCTAGAATCACAGTGTCAGAGGCTCAGTGTCTGCTAAGTGCCAGCTGTCTGTTTTCAAGATGGGGTCTGAGACGCTGAGTCCCGGGCAGGTGTTAACACTACATCCTCATACTCTGGAAGGAAGGAAAACACAAAAGAAGCATGGCTAGCTCTCTCTAGGCCTTTTCCAATTCAGAAATCTCTGTGAGGTACAGCTCTCAGTGCTTAACGCCCTCCTAAGGACCCCATATTTTAATGCCATTGCATTGAGAATTAAGTTTCAACATGAATTTTGGAAGAAACACATTCAAGCTATAGCCCTGTGATTATATTTCTTATCTTTTTTCCCCTTCCAGGAGTTGATAATAGCTTTATTGTTTCTATTTGATTCATTTTCAGAAGTTCTTTTATTCACAAGTTTCTCAGCAAAACCCACCACAGAACTTCTTTTATTACAGCCAGACATCACAGTGCACATGTATATTCTGAGAAACATCCCCTTCCCGGGTCCTTTCTGCTGCTGAGTTTTGTACACAGTCACTCTTCAGCAAAAATTCACAACTGTCTTCTGGGAAAGTATTTAATCAGATTTTAAAATGCTTTCATTGCCAGGAGAGTGGAGCATGACTGTAATCCTAACACTTGGGAAGCTGAGGGAGGAGGATCACTGTGAGTTCAAGGGTAGCCAGGGCTACAAAGGGAGTTCAAGGCCATCCTGAACTGCATAATGAAATCCTGTCTCAAAAAAGCCTTTATTCTCTTCTCTGAGTCGAATCTTCTGTACCTTCTCTTTTTGATTTATAGTTTTATATTGTTGATGAATATCTTTTAGTATATTCTTGCATAATTTTTTGATAAGTTTTTGAGATCTTGTATGATTAAAAGTGCTTTTCTTCTACTCTGATCCATGATGATGAATTATATGTATTTTGAAGATTTCTTTTGACTAGAAATAATTTTCCCTAAGAATTTTGATGAAATTCTTCTATAGTCCTGTGCTTCCGAGATGATCCTGACACTTCTTGCTGTATATAATGATGAGAATAGATTGGGCAGAGTAATAATGCTGCATTCCTGGACTACTTTGCAAACATCTTTTCTTCTTTTTCTCTGCACTTTGAAAATTTCCTCAGAGAATTTTAACAATGGGACTTCTTTTTTGGGGGGGATTAAAACTCTGATGGAATTTTTCAATCTAGATTCAAATGGCACTCATTTCATATACAAGTTGGAATTAACAACAAGGGTAAATGTTTAAGTTTCTAAAGAAGTTATTACAGTACAGTTCACATCATCATTAAGTCCCCTCAAAAGGTTCACCCCACTTCAAACACACTGACTCTATTGTTCGTGCCACTTCCTAAAGGAGATCTGGAAATTCTCCTTCATGAGTGTCCTTCGTTGCACTAACCTGGCTTCCTGCATATCCTGAATTCATTCAAAGCATTTTCATTGTGTTTTGTTCCCCATCCTAGTTGCTAAGATGCCATACTGAACAACCATAAACTACAGGAAGGGAGGTATGTTTGGGCCCACATTTTAATTCTGTAGTCTGCTGGCTGCAAGGCAGGAAGTACACGATGGAAGGGACCTGGCTGCTCAAGTCATGGGCCTAGGAAGAAGAGGGAGGGGAGTAGACCGAAACCTAAGTGTACCTTACAGGTCACAATTCCAACCTCTTCTGATCAGGCACCACTTCCCACAGCTGACTCATCTACTAAACTCATGGGTGGGTGAATTTCCAGATGGGTACGGTGTCCAGTGACCCAGTCCCATTTATAAGTCCCATCTTTAAGCACATGTGGCTTTAGGTGGACATTCTAGTTCTAAACCCTCTTGTATCTCATGGTCATTTTGAATTTGGGGTTGAGCCAGAAGTGAGTTAGGTAACATGGACACAGCATTATATAGTTTGAGATATAAATTGTCATAAACGTTTTACATCAGGGCATTAAGACAGCTGTGGATAGAGAAGAAGGAATTCCAGAATTGCTTCAGAAAGTCGCAGGAAGAATGAATGGATACCTGGGTTCAAACTCAAGGGAGCAAGCATACTGAGGGGTGCTAAGAGCAATGTATTTTTACTCTAATACTTTCTTTTAAATAAACATTTACTGTATTTGGATCAAACTTCAATTCATAATTTATATATATATATATATATATATATATTACAAACATACATATACATGTATAATTTTCTTCCTTTATCTTGTCTATGTTTTCTCTTTCTATTAGTATTACATGTCTCCCTCTTCCTCCTTGGGGAATTTGTTCCAGGACACGATGAGGAACTTAGAAACTGAAAATGCTCCAGTCACTTACAAAATTTGCTGCAGTATTTGTATGTAAACTACCTGCCTTCTCTCACATATTTTAATCTCTGGGTTAATTTTAATGTCTAATACCATGTAAATGCAAAGAGCTATGATTATAGTGTATTGTTTAGGAAATAAAGTGAAAAGGCTCTATGCATTAAGTAAAGATGTATTTGTCTAAATATTCCTGATTCATAGTTGGTTGAATTATGGCTGCAGAACCTGTGGCTATTGAGGACCAGCTGTATTCATAATATTGGACCTTCTATATTTATCCTCTGATACTCTTTTCTTTCTGATTTTGGATATCTTTTATTTTGTTTAACTTTCTAGAGATTCTCTGAAATTTTCACCCATCCAACTCAAATTCTTTAAAAATAATTTTACATTAAAAATACTAGTATCTCTTTTTATCTTTGAATTCTCTTAATTCTTTAGGGGTACATACTCAGTCCCACTATGGATTCTAACCAAGTGTGAATGTATGTGTGCCTTATAGTTTCTGTTACTTTTACCTGGTTTCTTTACATCAATCCTATACTAGCTTTACAGTTCATTTTCAACACAGCAAGCAGAATGACCCTTTTCTAATGGTTTATTGATGTTGTTGCTTTTTGCAATACTAGGGATCAAACTCAGGACTTTGTGCTTGCCAGGCAGGCACTTATGCCACTGAGCTGTATCCCCAGCCCTCTAATGGTTTATTGAAAGGAACAATTAATGGTTAATTTTTTTAGCCAGCTTATTTTTGATATTTAATAGCTTTCAAACAAACAGAGCAACTGCATTAAACATAGTAAGAAAAACATTTATGAAATTATAAGGCAACTATTATAGTAGAAATTCTTCAATAGCGTCCTTTAAATTTATTTTGTATTTCGGTTAAGTTAGAGAAACTTTCATGTTGAAGTTGGTGTAATTCTTTGCACCAGTTTTGCATGCTTTGTTTTGTTTTTTTCTTTGATGTTAGTATTTTGCTATTGTTCTTTTTTATTATTATTCTAAGACAAAAAAATAAAAAACGACCTATGCTTTTAGAATAATTACATCTAAGTGAAAAAGTCATCGCTACATTAAAATAAGTAACACCGAAACATGCAAATTAGAAAGCGGACAATTATCTAAAATACTATCACCTAGCAAAAGCTAACATTATCTTGTGTTGCCTACCCCTGTGACGTCCCTTTCAGGAATATATGGATGTACATAATCCTGTCTAAGGAATGTTCAGAAGTAAATTGATAACTAGGGAGATAAAAATATGATGTTATTGTAAGAGTTATTTCCTTCATTATCTTTTAAAATCTGTTTGGATTGCGTGATGCCCTGATTCATGTGTGTTATACAGCAGTCAAATGTATAAAACTAATAAATTACATGCATCATCCCACATAATTTTGGGAATAAGAAAAATAAAATTTAATTCACAGGACAATATTTAAGTACACAATATATTGTTACTAGTTACAGTCACCATGATGTCTAATGGCTCCCCGAACCCATTCCTACTAATTGAAAGTTTATAGCCTTTGACCAATACCTTCCCAACCCTGTGAACTCCCATCCGCCGGCAATGCCTGCTATATTCCCTGCTTGTGTGAGTCAGACATTTTTGAACTTAGCACATATGTGAGATCATGCAGCAGTTTTCTTTCTGTGCCTGGCTTCTTTCACTCCACAGAATGCTTTGCAGAGCTGCTTTAAAAGAAAATTTGTTTATTGACTTTATTTTTCCTTGAATTTACTAATAAAAAGCAAATATGCAGAAATAACAGAAGTTAGTTGATCAAAGTCAATAATCTGTGCCACAAAAATATTTTTGTGAAATACTATAAAAATAAAAGGAATAAATTATGAACATATTTTATATCAGTTTCCACTTCAGACCTATTCATTGACTCTTGCCATGAAGAAATTAGCACCTTCATGTTCTCTCTCACCAGTCCTCTTTTCTTTTGTGCTATTATTAGTAAAGTTAACAAGGTTTACTCATTCTGGCCTGAAAGCACAGCTCTCACAGTGGTTTCATTTTACTTGTACATTGAACTAGAATCAGTGCTCACCCCTGCTCCTGTTCCCATGGCTTCTTCATTTTCCATTACTGTGACAACATTTCTGATTCTTGTCTGTCTGATTTCATCGTTCAGAAGGGTTCTTTTTGTGAAATTTTAATAATGTATTTTGTTTAACCCCACCTACTCAAAATATTATCACTTCAGCATAAAATCAACACAAAAATTTACGGTCTTGTAGAGAGATTTTTCCCCCTACTGAGCTTTCAGTGTTGGGCGTGAATTTTGCAAGCAGAGCTGCTCTCAGCCCCAAGGGCCATATGTCAGGTGTTGAGCACCACCTGTGGTTACTGGCAGCAGTCCTGGAGGCTCAGGTCCAGTCTTTCTGCATTCCTTTTTCTCTCTGTGCATCTCCTGTTAACAACTGTGACTCTTGGGTTGCTTCCACATTTTAGCTATTACAAATTGTGCTGCTATAAACATGGGTGCACATATATCAGAGTGATATGATGCTTTCAGATCTTCTGGGAAAATACCCAGAAGGAGAATAGCTGGTTTGAATGGAACCTCTAGACCTAGTTTGCTGAGGAGTCTCCAAACGGCTCTCCACAGTGGTTGCACCAGTCTGCATTCCCACCAGCAGTGTAATAGAGTCCCTATTTCTCCACAGCCTCGCCAGCATCTGTTATTGGATGATTTTTTCATGCTGGCCATTCCAAAACTGTGGCACTTTTATACAATGGAATATTATTCAGCTATAAAGAGGGACAGATATGGAGTCTTTGTAGGCAAATTGTCAAAATTAGACAACATACTCATAAGTGAAATAAATCAGAGGTACATGTGCAGGCAACGTATTGTGTCACTGGTGTAAGAACCTGGAGGTGGGAATATAAACTAAAAGTTATGAAGGAAATCTGTTCAAAAGTAAAGAACAGAGGGGACGAGGGAAAGGAGAAAAGAATGAGGTAAAAATTTATGTATGTATGTATGTATGTAAGTATGTATGTATATACATGTATGCGGGATGGCTAACATGGTTCTACTATTGACTTATGTCATTGAATGGTAGGGAATAGTTGATGACTGATTGATCAATCTCGTATGTCTTTATGTGTTCTCCGGTGCATACATTTTGAAGATATCAATATGAAATGCAACAACTATTGTTGGTTTTCTGCTGCTTTGTCTATAATTCAATTATGATTATAAGTTTATTGAGCGACTTTGTGTCTCTTTGTTAATGCTTTTCATTTTTTTTCTCTTCCTTTTTCTGTTGTAGTTGATGTAGTTCTTTTTTCTTTCACACTATAAAAAGAAGTACTACTGACTTAGGTCACTTTATTGTAAGGAATAGTA
>PVLD010001509.1:0-77423 GCA_004027595.1 Dinomys branickii
TTGACAAACAGACACCCATTATCATAGAAAATAGTACAATCACAACTAATCTATAGACAAGGTGATATGGTCTCAACAGTTGTTGTTGCTTTATCCATTGATATCTTCGAATTGTAGATGTATGGACCCATATACAGACATGCAAATTTAGTCAGACAGTTGATCCTCTCAACAACAGAAAAAAAAAAAAAACACAAGACGTTTTGTCTTTCTCAGAAAAATTATCTTACCTTTTCCCAACGACTCGTGGTTGTCATTAATACAAAGGCTAGAGAACACTTATTTTATGAGACTTAGAGTTAAGTTTGTAAAAAAAAAATCTGCTGGATATTAACCAATTTAATCTAATTTTGTTTGATAAGAAAAACTGTGTGTGTGTGTGTGTGTGTGTGTGTGTGTGTGTGTGTGTGCGCGCGTGTGTGCATGTACTTGTGCATGTGTCTGAGTATGTGCATGTGTGTCTGTGAATGTATGTGTGTGCTGCAAGGGACTGAGTCCAAGGCCTCCTGGTTGCTGGGCAAAAGATCTACTCTACCTCTTGGCTCCTTTCTTATTTGCAAAATATCTCCCTGGTTCTTAGTATGAAGTTTTAAAATGTGTGCTCCAGTGACTATGAAAATTCAGCACACTCCATTTAGAATTCTCCACTCAGTGACATGCATCCAAAAGCACTAGGAGGAGCCTAACATGAGAAAAGAAATAGTCTAGTTCAGTTTCTTTTGTCAATCTAGAATGTAGTCAAGAAAGTACAAATGAAATCTAGGAATAGTCACAATTACGGAGCAAGAGCAAACTGTGGAGGTTTTGAGCCTAGACTGTTATTAAGAGGTAGGAACAAGCATAAACAATGTTAGAAATCAAAAAAGAAAACATTTTTTAAAACTTCTGAACAATTGGTGCAAAAGAAAAAAATTGATAACAACTGGTTGATTCTAAATTTGACTATTGTTCTTCCATGATTCAAATATATAAGACCTACAAAATATTTCCTAATAGCAATTGTTATTCAGCAACACTATTATTTAAATTATTTTTCAAGATGGAACAATATGTCATGTGTGTGCTACACAGTAGTATGAGTGTTTTTCATTATGTAATAGAAGCTAAAATAATAATTTCTTAGAACCACGTTAAAGACTGAATCTTGAACAATTAGAGAAACTAAAACATTCATTAAAAGGGTTTCTACTTTTAACTTTCTTCATTTTTTATTGTTTCATTCAGCTTTCAACACACTCTCGTCTGTCCTTCCAGTTTTTATTAGGATCACTAATGACTTCCTTATGTCTCAGTTTAAAAGGGATTTTACATTATTCATTCTAAGAGAACTCTTAGTAATATTCTATATTTCTTAATTCTGCCACCCTGAAATATTCTCCTGTCCCAATATATATTACTCTCATTAATTTCCCCTGACATCTATGGTAATTCTTTAGCTTTCCTTTTGGAAACGTCTCCCTACGTATATAAGGCTTACAGTGTTGGAATTACTCAGTGTTCATTCCTGGGTCTTCCACTGTTTTCATTTATTATGGCTTGTATTAGGTGTCGCTCCAGAGCATTATGTGGTTATAGGTGTGGCTTCTCAGAGGAGGTTGTGTCCAGGGTGTGTCAAACTGGGATTAGACATGTGATGCTGGGATCAAGGTGCCCCACCCTGGGTGGGGGTGGCACCAGTCAGTAAGTTTACAGCCGGGATATAACGGACAGGAAAAATTCAGTCTGCAGCTGCCGCTGCCATTGCTTGCTGTTTGCTGCCTGCTGCCTGCACTGCCTTGGACTGTTCTCTTCTGTGCTGCTCCTCTGCCGTCCCACCCTGCCTTAGAGACCACCGCCTATGAGCTAAACCCTCCACAACCTGTGAGCTGAAACAAACCTTTCCTCCTTTAACTTGTGGTGATAGGTATTTTGTTTCAGCAATGAGAAAAGTAACTGATGCCCCCTAATACACTGCGTCCATACTGCTTGAAATACCCCCACCCTGTATCCCATCAATGTACGTGATTCAGCCAGAAGTCTAGAATTTATTTTACTTAACATATCAATTTGGACCTTTCAGCAGTACTTCAGGATCAGTGTATTAAAACTGAACTCCTATCTCTCCTCCTGCTCCATTTTGGATTTGGTCTGAGTGTGTCCGTGTCAGAAGCACCTTCCCCAGTGTGGTGATGTCAGAAAGGTATGAAATATTTAAGAAATGAAGCCTAGTGTCATAAGAATAGGAATTCAGAGGCTCCTTTTACTAAACAGTTCTGACTTTTCAGGCCTCCATGTTCCGAGGATAACAAAAAGCAAAATGAACCCTTTCTATCTTTGCCTCCACACTGCTTTTGGCCCCTCAGGCCCTTAATCTTTGGATGAGATTCCTACTCACTCTGCACATATGCATGTTAGTCATTTAAAAAGTATCTCTCTAAAAAGTGGGAATATAAAGTTGATTAGTCTTAAATTTCCCTAACCTCTCTTTTGTCCCCTCATGGCTGAAAATATCAAGACAAGAATAAGATATTTTCCAGATTTCAGGAAGAGTGAATCTTGCAGTCCAATCAGCCCACAGTAAGTGCTGGGGCTGTGCCTACATCCTGCCGAAAAATCAAATCAAAATGAAACAAAACAAAACACAGGGACAGGTGCCCCATAATAGAGAATAAGATTTCCTCCACCCCCAAGTGGAAGCAACTATCCATTATGGGAACCAAATTGCCCTCTCAGACAATGACAGTTTTTCTGTAACCTTTCTGTAACCTTAAGTAATAATCCACAAGATCACAATTTGGCCCAGAATGCTTAACTACGGGTACTCTTTGCCTCTTGCCTTAATTTTTCTCCTGTGTAATCCTGAAGCTCTTACTAGTACCCCAAAGATAGGGCTTCAAATGAAGAGCTTCCTGCACCCCTCAATTGCTTCCTAGTGTGGTCACGCCAGATAAGAAACTCCTTTCTTGCTTCACCAGAAGAAGCAAGTGTCTGGTAGCACTTCTGGTGAGGCAAGTGTCTGAATTTAGCCAGCCGAAAGCCCCATTGTGAGACCTCTAGCCTAGAATTCTGGTTAGGGTAACATTGGGTCCTTATTTCACTGGGCATGCCGTGCTCCCCTTGGAAAGGAATACAGCAGTTGTCATAGATCCGGTGTTAGATGTAGGGGCAGCTTGGTGTTATAAAGGTGCTTTCTTCACTCTTGTTCTTTGCGACAGTGTGAACTTGTCTCAGAATTTTAGGGCAAAAGTCTCACTTGCAGCAGTCCCAGCCACTCAGACTTGGCATAAAAACTAGCGAATGGTAGAAGAGGGAGCTCTAATAACCTCGACTCGGTGGAAGGAGGGGGCCAGACAAAAGGCTTCCAGATTTATCTTTAAGGTGCTGATAGAAATCTTAGATTTTGTAGAAAAGAGGAAAAGGGCAGGTATTGGCGTTTCATGGCTGGTGGGTTTGTACAGCTAAATAAGCCACTTTACAAGCGCTTGACTCCCAGTTATTCATTACAGTAATACAGAAAGGGCTGAGAGAGCTCAAACCCGTGAAAGGCCTCCCAGTACCGGGAATAATAACCCTTAACATACCCAACTCTCACAGCTTCACGCTATGTGTCTCCTTGATTTACTGATGCTAATTTTAATAGTTTTCCAAATACATCTACTGCACTTGGATCTTATCATCCATTACTTTAAAGCAAAATGTTATGCTCTCTGAAGTAGACACCTTTCCGGATCACCTAAGTCATTTGTTTGTCTTTATTCTTTTTCCTACTTTCAAACCTGGTTGTTTCCCGCCACTGGTGTTACATTCATCACTTTCCATAGCCACTAGGACACATTCCAGTTTCCCTCAGCTTTACAGTACTGAAGGTCCTGTGTGAACGGAGGTCTAACCTCGATCCCATTTGTCCCATTTTATACCTGTCGTTCACTCAGATGCTGTACTGGCCTCACCTTTGTGCCCCCCCCAGGTGTTTAGGCACTTGATCAAATGTGTATTTTATCTCCCTGGTTAATCAATTATAAGTTCATTGAATAGACTAAAATTATTGAAACTTTAGAAGGGAAGCAGCCAATTTAAAACTTTTCTACATAGCTTTCACAGGGCTCTGTGTGTGTGTGTGTGTGTGTGTGTGTGTGTGTATGCGTATTTCTTTAGGCCATTAGTGACAGAGCAAGGGCTCACTGCTGAACAAGCAATGCTATTGAGAAGCTTTCGTAAGTTATTGCAAGGTTAACTGTCAAGGAATTGGAGGAAATAGCACAAATGTTCTTCCTCAAGCAGTTACTGTTAGGTAGAAGGGAAGACAGTTTTGGGACTGAATGTCAGGAAGGGTAGTTTAGGATTTGTTTGCAAAGGCGTGGACATCATCATGGCCCTTTGCAGGTCACATGTTTCTTTTGGGGAAGAGTTATGCTTTGCGCAGGAGATTATAAGCTTGTGAGATCAAAAGGTTATTGAGTGGATGGGCTGGCATTTGTGCTAGATCATTCTTGAAAACCATTTGTAAGGGAATTTTGGAGCCATTTCCTGAACATCAGTGTAAGTACTCTGCGATTTAAGGGCTACTTTTATTTCATAAAGTCATAAATGCTAGAAACCCTATCAGAAACTACTTGCCATCCAGTGCAGACGTGGCACCCAATAGGCATTCAAATATTTGCCGATGGAATGAATGATTATAAAGAAGATACAACAGTGACAATCCTTTCTGAAGAGATATGAAATGCTGTGAAGAATGAGATGCCAAGGCCAGACAGAGCAGACTGACTGAGAGAACGTCTCCAGCCTCCATGAATGGAGACCAAGTTTAATAGTGTCAGCTGCTAAGTGAGCCAGACAGCTTTAGGAACAAACTTCTGCACTTCCAGGAGGTCAGGCAGCGCTGGCTCTTTATAAGACACCTTCAGAGTTATCCTTTCTTTTTATTTCAGCTGTAACTTTTTGGAGAAACTTACAAAGAAGCAGTCAGGGTCACCAAGTCATTCTGACTTACACTTTTAAGCAATCTGGATTAAACTTCATTTATTAGAATATTGAACTGAGCATGCCTAGAAGCGTTCTGTGCACCATCTTTCTTTCATGTATATATGAGCTATGATCATAAATTGCCAATGTGCCAGTTGCCATATGTGCTTGTCTATATGCTTAAACACAGTCCCTGGATAAAATCTCCACATTTAATTTGTTCAGGGAAAGCATTGCTTTATAGATATTAGCAGCAAGTGTCTCCTTATCTGTGACAGATGATCCCTCTTTCAGCCCCTGGTTTATTCCTATGAAAATGAGAAAACCATATATCTATATCTATCTATCTATCTATCTATCTATCTATCTAATAGATAGAAAAGCTTGAGTAACTTGTTTAGTTAATTGCATATAGATTATATTTATGGATAATGATTAATCTGTTTTAAAATAGATTTTGTCATTATAAGTGATAAAAATGTTTCTCAAAATTTTTATAAAGGCGTGGCAATTCAATACAGATTTTGAGCCTTACTTAGTGCGAGCAGACTGTCACAGTGACCTACGTATTGGTGACTGGTGAACAAATCTCTCTCTGTGGAAAATTAAGATAGCCGAGCCACAGTCATTTATTTTTCAAGTAGGAATTTAAAATTGTTGCCCCAAACCACTTCTTTCTTTCTATGTAAGCTTCAGTAATAGTGCTGTGTTGTCACTGAGCAATAAGGAAATTTTAAAGTCATGTTCCGTGTTTGGAATGTCTATACAGACATAAATTTTCTTCTTAGAACTACTATTTCATTGTCTTATTGGCAGAAACATGGGGTGCACTCTGTTTGTACCTGTAAAGCCCCGTTTTCCTTCCTTCTCTTATGAAGTTTAATTAAAACAATAAAGCATTAAAGACAAACAAATGGAGCAAAAGGATTTGCCTGCTGTTTACTTTAAAGAGTATTTAAAAAATCATTTTGAATCTATTTGTTCTTTGTGTTACCATTGTGCATGCATAATGGCAGGACTTGGAATTAATGTGCATCTGTGTGCGTTACAATGGGTACTCACTGTAACTTAGCAACAGCTAACCATGGCTTCTTCAGCTTGTTGATTTCCATTGCTGGACCTGGGAGGCCGTAGAAAATTCAATTTACTCTAAATTTCTTATGTTAGCAGTTACATGTTAAGCTCCTGTTTACAGAAAGCTCTTTTGTGAATTGCCAGTTAGAATTCAGCAAGTTCTGTCCTACGCAGCAGGAGATGGTAGCCGTTTCCCATGTAGAAGAAAAGAAACTGTCCCTCACACTCTCCTCTGGTCTCAAATGTTCTTTGTATAAACTTTGATGGTTCAAATAGCTCACAAATGCAGTTCAAAACCAGAAATGCATTAACTTACGCCAGACTTTTAATGCATGAAAAGTTCACTATTCTAAATGAAATATGAAAAAGTGCCCAGACAAAAATATCAAGACAGATTTCAACTTGACACCAAATTGACTTGGGAAAATTATGAGGATTCAAACCAGTTGAGTTTACACGGATCTGGGACCAAGCCATCAATTTCTGCCACTTGGGTTGAAGTTGAGGTGGGGCATTGCTGTGGTCCACGGCAAAGCTCTGCTTTTCTTATTCTTTTTTTTCTTGTTTTGTACCAGGAATCGAACTCAGGACCTTGTGCTTGCTATACAGGCATGGTGCCTGCTGAGCTATAGCCCCAGACTTCTACCTTTTATTCTGAAACTTCCCACTTATCATCCAGAGTGGCTATAGGTTGGAGTGATCTGGGATAGGCTCATTGTGGCCAAGACAAAAATCTCACAGACTGGTCTTGGGTTATGCAGGACAGCTAGAGATGCTGTGATTACAGGTCTGCCCAACTTTAGGAGAAGTAACTCTCTGAGTGACAGCCCAGCTTTTCTGAGAAAAAGCCCAAGGTTGTGATGAACACTGTCCTTGCTATCCAGGAATCTCCTAGTGGCAAGATAAAGGTGATTATCACCAGTAGGGACTGGAGGAGGTGAAGATACCAGCTCTGTGCTTTGGTCATGCAGGGCCTGCGTGACTCCTTAGAGGGGTAGCAATGGTGGCCCACAAAGTAGGTACAGGAGAAGGGCACAGCACCTGTCAGAAATGCAGCTGAAAGCCTGCTCCAGCAGCCACATAGGTGGCCCAAACCTGTCAAGACTAGCTGCTCATGATCGTCTCAGTGCACTGAATAGAAGGAATGTGACATCTCTCAATTATAGCAAGGGCCTACTGGCTGCCAGAGTGAAAAGCGTCTTACACCTTAGGCCTCAGGTTTATTGTATGAACTCTGTTTTTACTGTGCCTGGCTACTGTGCAAAATACTACCATCTTAAGTATTAAAATCTACATTTCCAAGACAAGAGTGTTGTCAGAGAGAATATGGAGGTGCTCAATGGCAGGGAGCACTTTCACCCCACAAATTTAAGCTACTGAAGTCTCATCTTGTTGTTGTTTGGTTTTGGTTTTTTCTTGGCTCTGAATGTTCAACTTTCTCTCAAGACAAAGACATATTGTCTCTTGTTGAAGAACATGGGAGGGACAGTGTACTATTCCTGTATGAGTTTTCATTATTTTTGTTTTCATCCATGAAGTTATATTTCCTTTCCTCGATAAGTCAATTCTCATGGCAAAGGAAATGGTAAGTGTATCAGAGGGCACCAGGAGAAAAGATCTGCTTCGTTATTTAGTAAAGCAGAAGGATGGGCAATATGGCACATCAGACTGTTAAGCAAGAGAGCATGTGGCATGAAGCGAGGTGGGGAATGAATGTGGGGTGGAGGGGCACTCATCTGTAGTGTTGAAATTCTGTATTTTGTACTTTCTCGCCCTATGTACATGGATGTTGAATGGGCCAATAATAAAGCTGAATGAGTTGAAAGACAATATCAGGGTTTAATGGAAACAGTATAAGCCAGGTGTTCAAGTCTAAAATAAGTAAAATATAGAGAGGAAGACGCTGTCTTAATAGAGTCTGCCCTGACTTTCTTCTTTGGTTATAGGGGCTGAGAATGGTTTGTTTGAGAATTTTCTCTTCTTAAAGTGTTGAGCTTGTGCGCTGGGCTGCGGTGGCACCCAGGTGCTCCGGATGGCAGAGGTGGCGGAGAGGAAGTGCTGAAGCTTGGGTGTCTTGTATCTACTACAGGAGAAGCCTGGTTTGCTCTTCTGGCATATAATAAAAGGGTGGTTAAATATTAATAAGGCACCTGGAGAAGTTTTGTCTTGCTATAAAACTTTATAAAGAGAGAGCCACAGGAACCTCAGGGCTTAATTAACCAAAGATCTATGCTTTCTTTGTTTTCATTTTATTTTAAAGAGAATAAAAAAACCAATAACAAAATAACAACAACATAGACAAAAACCAAACCAAGCAAAACCAATAAAAGTGACACAGGGTTTGATCACAATAGGTCTGCTTTGAAGGTACCCGTCTTGCTGAAAATCCGGGATGAGCGCCATCTTAAATTGCTGTCTATTTAACTATTTCTGGCAAGAGATGAATAATTTGCTTTTCAGGTGTTAAAACAGTAAACCAAAAACGTGCAAAAATTCAAAAATGAAAGAACCCCAAAGCTTCCAAAGCATCCTCACGTAGCCTCTGCAGGTTCTGTTGCTATTCCTACTCTACCTTCTTATGATTGTCTCTACTTCCTCCTTCCCTTTGTTCCTCAGTTTGGCAAAGGCAAGATGGAAATTCACGCACACAAAGCCTTCCTCAGCCCTGTAGTCTATAAGCTTCTTATGTATCTCAGAAGTTGATAAAACATGGCAGCAGCCCATGCACCTGAACCCAACGTCCAGCCTCACCTCCTGTCCACTGTCTGCACTAGGACCCTTCTCCTGAGCTAGTGCCTCATGTGACTCCTCAGCCTGTTCATTTCCTTTTTGGGAGTCTCTGATGGAGCTACCCTTACTATCATTAAGATGTTCTGTGTGCACATTTAGGAGGAATTTCCTCAGGAAAGGCAAATTTCATTGTATTCTTATCTTCTCTGGAGGGAGACGCCAGTCCTTCTCTGTTCTCCAAGATGACCACACCTCTTTTAACTGGGATCTCCATGTAGGAAACCTTCATGGCTTTTTCCTTTTCCATAGACTCTGAGGATGTGGAAGAGTTACTGGTGAAAGACGATGGTACATGGCAAGGAGAAATGAAGATAAAATCCTCTGTTTCCATCAAATCTGGATATAGAGTCATTTCAGGAGCTGTTTCCTGGAATATATTGAGGTAACTTACTGCTTTATAGAAAAGAACACTTTAAACAGCAGGAGATACCCAGCCCTTAAGGGTGCACATCACTTGATGCGTCCTGTCCTCACAAACAAGCTTGGCGGCAAAGGAAACTTGGGAGAAATACTCTGGGTCTGAAGAAGTCTCCCTGCCCATGAGGTTGGGAGAACCTTAGGGGTCTCGGGCATCCTCTGCAGGGTTTGGCAGTTCTGGAAAGTGAAGGAGAAAGAACAACTACAAAATCACTGGCACATAGCACAGTTTGTTAATTAGATGCTTTGTTGTGGGTATTGTTACACCGTGGGAATTCGTCTCAGAGAAAATAAACAATGATGATTGAAATTATGTGTGTAGTGAACATCACTTGGATTGGGTATCTTGCACTTGATATTTTCAGAGAGGTGCACAGAATATTGGAAATTGATCCATGGCTTAAATATTATATACATTCATGAATGGTTAGGTGACATTATTATTATTATAAGAAATTTCTTAAATTTCCTCTTAAGAAGTTGTGAACATAAGGATACGGAGTACAATTTTTATGGAAATTGTTCATGTTGGTGTACTTATTTTGATGAACATAGATCATGACAGATACAGAGATGTCTATGCAGCATGAATAGATGGTGGTTAGTTACATACAGAGATAAAAACTGTTAGATGCTTCTCTAGGAACTGGGCATTGTGCTGTTAAACTTCCAAATGAAAACTCCACAAACTTGTTCCCAATTCCCTTTCTAGAAATGTACCTCTACATTTTTCTTGGACTTTTAACCATCCCAGCTATATTCTTTAGGAGTCTCTCACAGATGAGACACAGAGTGCACGTGATCAGTTCTGGAAACAAATTCTGGAGAGAACGAGTCATTTATGTCAGTTGCTGAACAAGGGGATTTGTTCCGTTTCCACGCCATCGTGCTATCCAGCTCTCACGGATTTTCCCTTAGCCCTGCTGCTCCTCCACCCCGTGACGGTGAGAGTGAGCGCCTCTGCAGAAGGGGAGCGCAGCAAAGAAGAAATTACTGCAGTGGCTGGTTCCATTCTGCTCACCTCCCACCATTCTTCTCTCCAAACGCCTTCTCCACGGCCCTCTACCGGGACAACTTACTGCATGCCGAACAGCGCACTCTCCCCGGGGCTGGAACTGCTCCACTTCGTTCTCTGTGTCTCTGTGGGAATCTTGTCCTTAAAGCTCCTCATGACCCCAGCGTTGGAAAGATATTTCTCACTGTTTGTTTTCATTCTCTGTATCTTACCTCCCACTTAGAGATTCACAATCTCAAACCAAAATTTACTCTATTTTCATCTTTGAAGAAACGCAATATTCTTTCCTTATGTCACTGTTCCTGCTCACAGTGTGAACTAAGCTCAACGTTTAGTAGGCCACTTTTGAGATTCTCAAGATCTGGCACTAGTGTGTCTGGTACAGACGTTCTATACACAATGCAGTGAAGTGGTGTGTGCTGATTACAGTGTATGTGGGGTGTTTAAATTCATACCACGTTGGTTGGAATTGGACCCGTGTTTACAGTGTGATTTATTTGGTGGGCAGAGATGTGAATATGGGAGGAGCTTGTTAGAATGAGAATAAATGTGGTTTACACATGTATGTGCGTGGATTGTCCTATTGTTAAGGATGTGTGTGTGTGTGTGTGTGTGTTGCTCACTGTTGCTTAGCTGTGTAATGTAATTAGTAAAAATATTCTCTTTAAAATTAAACCAATTAGCATATTCGTGAAATCTAAGGAAATAACCTAAGAGCATGAGAATTTAAAAGTCAAAGTGTGTAATAACAAAAACTTAGGAATTTTGAAAATAAGCAAAACACAGAAAGCTAAATATGGCACAATTTCCCTCATATGAGAAAGTCAAATGATAAGTAATTTAAAGAGCCAAAGATCAATGACAGACTACAAATAGACCTTTAGAAGACACATACAGGGGTGCTGCAGATATAGCTCACTGGAATAAGCGCCTGCCTGGCAAGTGCAAGGTCCTGAGCTCCATCCCCAGTACCACATAAAACAAAAAAAAGGACATGTAGAGGATCTAGGGCTGGAGGAGAGGAGGGGGAAGAGAGGAGCAAAGGAGTACAAGGATTAAATTGTGATAAAGCAGGTGCAAACTTCCTGTAATGCTGTTATTTAATATATGCTGGACACATGTAGTAATTTTTTTCAAAAGAAAAAGTAAGGAAGAACATAAAAATCTAAAGTATGTGAAGGTACAGAGAGCAGTACATAGGATTAAATAGATAATATGATTGCATTAGAAAAAATAATATGATTGCATTGGTTCTAATTTGATTAATATAGAAATATAGAAACAATGTCATCAAACAAAAATATATTAATATAGCAAAATATAGACAATACAATATTGCAAATGTCATCTAACTTTCTGTACAATGAATGTGATCCTAATGCTCAACACAATCTAACCAATGAATTAATTATTTGCATTCATTTTATGACATGCAGTGAGGAGAACGAACAAGCTGCAGTCATGTGCATCATGGCTAACGTGCACAAGTACAAGGACGGGTGAACACAGCCAGATCCCGGGTATGTGCTCTCACTTCTATTTATACCAAGTTCATTAGAAAACATACAAGGACTGGGGATATAGCTCAATGGAATAAGCGCCTGCCAGGCAAGCACAAGGTCCTGAGTTCAATCCCTGGCACTGCAAAAAAAAAAAAAGAAAGGAAAAGAAAACAGACCAAGAATGTGGGCTGGTCAGGAAGTCAGCATAATTGGTACTCTCTGCATGGTAGGGACAAAACCTGAGTACACAGGCCCCGTACACGCGTGGAAGGTTATAAGGAAGCGACAGATGACAGCGGGGGCAGAGGAGCCTGTGTAGCGGGGTGTGTGTGAGACTATGGGCTGTGACAGCACATGGGTGTGATGTATACTTGAGTGCCTCTGTAATAGGTCTCTAGCGTAATTCTTGTTAGGGTCATATTAGCTTGGAACTCTTTTACACTGGTAGCGCTGTCACATCTTCCTGTTGTAGTGGGAAGCCTGGGCCTGACAGCAGTCAGGCAGTTCCTCCAACTGCAGAGACTTACTACCCACTGCCACAGAGCAGCAGAGCCAGAGCTTGACATGGAATCACACTGAGTCCTGCGTCCAGCACCAATCTCCTGCGAGCAGAAAGCACTGAGCCTGGCCCCTGATGTCAGTCTTCTAGCACGAGACCAAGTGGGCCACCTAGATCCGCTGCCAAAGAAGATGGAAGAGGATGACAGCAACGGTGCCACTGTCCTCTGTGCGCTGCAGTCGGTTCTGTTTGCAAGGTTTCTCCCTTTCTTTCACAGTACTGTGTCCTTTCCTCCCCGAGAACTTGTTTTATGCCTTTTACTCCTTTCTGTTTCTTCTTTCTGCTTTAAAATAAACAGTAAACTTGCACAGTCGTCCTAACCAGTTCACTGATTGTGGCAAATAAGAGCCAGGAAACCAGCGCAGGGCCCCACCTCAGCTGATAACACCAACGGTCTACCATGCTCTTCCCTGCATCAGCCCAACACACTGCTGCTGCTGTCTCCCCTCATACGCAGCCCCTCAGTCACTATGCCATGGTTTGCTGAGGAGGCCCCTGTCCTCCTGATCTTGGGCCTGCTTCAGGTCTCTCGTGTTTTCCTTTGGTGTTTATTTCTCCCACTGCTGCGTTATTAACTGATAGGCAGAGACACTCAATCCAGCTGTGGTATGCCTACAGCCTAACGTATGTTCACTTAACTTACGTACAAACTTAATGTTTGTACCTTATGTAACAGTCCTTCCAAACCTGCACAAAAGAATTTGTTCTCAGAAAAGTGCTTCTCAGAAAAATAACAATGATCCTTGGCTTCTGGGTCTTCAACTGGGACCAGCACATTGTCTCTACTCTGAGGATCATCTTGGGAGCTCAACTCTCCTGAACAATTAAAGGAAGAGGGAGCATTTTTGCTTTATGATTATGGGTATCTATCTCCCTTCAAGTAAATAATACGAGTGTTGTAGAGGGAACATACATTACCGCCAATATCAGGGATAAATTTTATGGTTCCTGTTACTAAATTTTGAAATGTAGAGTCATATTTTTTTGCAATGGCACGTTAAAGATCTCTTATTTGCACAATGTGCCATTTGAGCAAAGATTGCTACCGACCAGCTTTCAGCTTCTGCACACTACTACCGTTTCATGTGTGATTACATTAGCCACCAAGGAAAATGAGCAAAGGCAACATGGCCCTTTCCACAGCCATGCAGGCCCTGTCGTCTCCCCACGCCCTTTCCCTTTCCAGCTGACTGGGAAGTTGATAGCACGGGGTCTTTTCCTTACAGTAGTTACTACAACTTGATGTGTTTTCATGAAGTCAGGTTCTAATGTGTTACTAGGAGCAAAAAGTCTGACCTGATATATAGTATAGGGCAATTATGTTAGATGCTAATATGTGTCTTCCCCTGGCCTAATTTTTGGAGTTTTTTGTATGTATGAGTAACTGTGAGTGTGAACTTTGCATATTCCATGATTTACAATCAAGGTCATACTTGGATACATACGCATATGAAGGGAAATGAAGGTCACTTCACTCCCCAAGCCTGTCTGTGAGAGAGAATAAGAAAATACAAATCCTCAAACTTTTAAGTATCAGATTATCCTTAGAAATGTGAGCCAGGTTTTGGGATGTGGGGCTTGGGTCCAACCTACCCACCTCCCTTCACTGCACAATGACCCTCTCTCACATGAATTATTATTTACTGTTAGTCTCCTAGGTAACCATAGTAGTTTAGTTTCCAATTTTTCCATGGAGAGTCACATCTTCTTAATTCATAATACGTAGTTGAGTGATGCTGTGTTTGTGTGAGTTTGTGTGCTCATGTATGTGTGTGTCCTATTTTCTTCTCACATTTCAGGCAGTAGCCCTACCTGAACAAATTTGTAGTGTGAAACAGTGTAGATTTTACTCCTGATAAAATAAATTCTTCATGACTTTATACTTATTCCTGTATACATCAATGTTCCACTGGTTTTTCTAAAATATTCCATTTACTTCTCTGAGCCACTGTTTCTTCTTCATCAAAAGAATAAAAATCTTCTAGAGAACTTACAACATCATTTACTTCCTTTAGACAGAAGATACATTTTTAAAAGAAAAATTCGTCTAAACTATGTCTATAACAGACAAGCCCTGAGTGACTCTGTCTAGCCGCTCAGGTCCTCAGCCACAGAGACAAGACTTGGGTCACCTAAGGCTTCTCTTCTCAGAGAGCCCTTCTCTTCATGGGCCTGCAGGAAAGCACAGCTCTGTCTCTCCCTTCTGCCTTCAGTGACTTCTCTCTCTGTTTTATCTTTTTTTCCTCTGCAACTGTACCACAAACTGAAACCCACTCTTTTCCCTGTGTCTAGAAGAGAATTTCTGACTCCCTAGTCCCAGAGAATATGTGAACTCATACATTTTGATTTTTTTTTTTTTGTAGGTTGAAAGTATTTGATCTCCAGGTGTTTTCTCTTTATGGTTCATAGTTCAATTTTTTGGAGAATTCATGAGGTCAGGTAATTTTCTATCTTAAATTGCTCTTACAGAGCTAGTTGATGATAAAGAATGAAATATGTATACATAAGACCATGTATAAACATAAGACGCTGTTCACTGGATCACAGTCCTTTCCAATGCCTGGTAGGAGACTGTGATTGATACAGTGTGAATTATCCCTAAGGCCACTGCAGTGGTCGATGAACTGTTCTGTGTTCTCTGAATTACTGATGACTCATCAGTGACCTAACACTTCAGGACTCAGCCAGTGTTCACAGCACTGCACGACTGCTAACATACACACCTAACATTCACGTGAAATTTCGTATCTTGCACTTCAGACCAAAACTGAACATATGTAATACACATTACACTAGGGGAATTCTTTGATGTGTCTAGGGAAAGCACTACAACTTCATGCTTTAAAATACAAATACATTGGGCTGGGATATAGCTCTACAGCAGAGCGGCTGCCTGGCAAGCATAAAGTCCTAAGTTTGATTCCGGGTACTAAAAAAAAAAGTACAAACGCATTATCCTACAGCTATGGAGTTTGAAAGTCCAAGAGGACATCATCATTATTATTATTATTATTATTATTATGTTTGTTTTCTTGAGACGGGGTTCTCTATGCAGTTCAGGCCGGCCTTGAGCTCCCTCTGTAGGCCAGGCTGGTCTCAAACTTCCAACAATCCTCCTGCCTCAGCCTCCTGAGTGCTGGGGTTACAGAGATGTGCCACCATGCGCAGCTCAAGAGGAGTCTTAAAGCCTACTAGGAAAGTATCAACAGAGCTGGTTATGTCTAAATCTACATGATAATATTTCCTTTCCTTTATCAGACTTCCAGAACCTGCCTCCAATCCTTAGCTCACTCTAACCTGTTTCACAATCACACATCTTCTGCCTTACATCTCCTATCTCCCTCTTAGCTTTCTCTTGTATAGACCAGTGCAACTGCCCTGCCTCACTCCAATAGTCCAGATCATCTCCCCATTTCAAACACTCTTGACTTATTCTCATATATAAAGCCCCTTTTGCTGCAGAACATAACAGATCCATAACAGTTGGTTCCAGAGAAGACGAGTTAGATGTTTCGGGGAGAACAGTGGAAGAACTTCTTTTTTTTGATTGGCTACATCACTAGCCCAGGAGTGCTTTTTCCTGCCTATGCTAGTAAGATAAAGTTACAAAGTAGCAGAGAGAATATGCTTATACTAAAACATAGTAGTATGAAACTAAAAAGCAAAATTGAGAAAAAAATAGGAAAAGCACATGGCACAGGAGCTATGTAAACATACTGAATTAAACAAAGTAGAATGAAATATAGAAACAAAAATTTCAGTTTGAAATGAAGCGTTAGGCCAGGAACTGGACAATTCCATGACAACGTTTAGGGCTATAACTTGGCAACTAGTATCAATAAACAAGAACACCCCTCAGGGTGACAAATCAGCATAAAGAAATACGTATGAGGGATTTAGAGCTGTGAGAAATGGAGATGTGGAACAAGTTCAAACAGAATAAGGAAAATAGAATCAGAAATAAGGAGAATCAAGCTTAAATTTGGATCACTGATACAGAGATATAAGATAAAATAAATGTAAAGAAACAGATATAATTAGAAATAAATTGACTTAAAGTCCAAATGATGCAACAAATCATTACTTTCTAAAACAGTTTACAGATAATGATTGCAGATAAAATATAATAAAGTATTCATCGAATGAAAGACTGAAACCACAAGTGAAAGGTTAGTTAATTGTTTGGGAAAAAACAAGACAGAGGACAACTTGTAGAAATCAGATCAGAACCTCTGGGTACATTGTTGATCTTAAGGGTAAAATAATGTTCTTCAGGCCATTTGGGAGCAAAAGGTTTTGCTACTTTTGTAGAGAAAAGGAGAGAAAAATTTGTCAACTGACATATAAATTCTGAGATAGAAAATGTTAGAATTGTTTTTTTCTGGCAGTGTCAGAAAAAAAAAAGTAAGGAGTTGGGGAGAAACTCTGCAGAGCAAGCTTGAGCCTAGGAAAGAGAAAAAGAAGGTGAGAGTAAAGATAAAAGTACGTGCTGTGTCTGGAAAACAGCGTGGGTAATGGCGGAAAGTTGCCATAGTTTGGGATTTCTATGCGTATTGCAAATACGACTGCGCATGGTCCTATCTGCCCTCACCGTGTTACCTACGGGGCGCGGCAGCAGAAGGGACCAAAGCGCAAGGTTTGTTCTGATTAAAAATCTTATCTCCGAGAGTCGCTTTGGTGCATGTGTTGAGCTTGCATGTGCGTTCATCTATAATGTGTGTGTCTTCTTCACTAATCCTATTATTCCACTTTGTTCTTTTGCATTAAACAATACCTCATATAATAACATTAATTTCTTAATTATTTTAACATGTATTCTTTTGTTTTATTTTCTTAGTGTTTTCTCTAAAGCTTACACTATATACCTTAATGTATCAAAGTTTACTTTGGATTTATACTCAGTTCTACATAAGATTTTTCTGCTCCTTTTTTTAAAAAAATTATGTTACTCTTGCAATTATGTTAATGGTTACATATTCAGATATTAGAAAACTAAGAATGCATTGTTGAAATTATCAGTGTAGTTACATCATTTTCAAAGGACTGAGAAAAAGAAGGAAATCAAATATATATATATATTAATAGATTTAGTTATAATAATAATGTCATTTATCATGACTTTATTCATTCTTTGCTGTAACATTATCTTTACCATCTGATGTCAATTCCTTTTATTAAAACAGCTTTATCCACACTTCTGTGCTATTATTGTGAAATATATTACATTTCTGTGTAAAATAGAACCAACAGCATAATTATATACCTGTTTTTACATACTGACAGTGAAGCAGATTGAGTGAATGAAGAAGGAATATGCAGTTTTAATGGTTCTATATTTATCTACACAATTATCTTTACTGCTGCTCTTTGCTTCATCTGATGTTTTGGAATTATTGTCCAGTATCAATTGTTTTCAGCCTGAACAAAATTGAATGTCTCAGGTTAAATTAACCTAGATGTAGATTTTGAAAAGCCCAAGAAAAGAAGCAAAGTTGTGCGGAAAAAGATACTAAAGAGAGGAGAACAAAGTCATCTGAATGAAAAAAAAATAGTTACAGATTGTAATAATTTATTTAGGGCACAATGATTGGACAAACAGTATGTACTGGACCTTCACGTAGGCTGTGAGAGCTCAGAAGCAGGACAGCTGAGACCCATTCTTTGTAGCACTTACTATGTAGGATGGAGAATAAACATAGGTTAAGCAGGAAGGCGAATTATTAAACTGCAGAAGAAAATAAGAAGAAGTTTATATATATATATATATATATATATATATATATATATATTTCTTTTTGTAAAGGCTCAAATGTTTGTTAGTGTCCCACTGCATGTGGTGAAATGTTTTCTTATGTCACATTCAAGGTGGTCTCTGGTTCCTGGCGTGATGGTGATCTGAGTGTGGATCCCCTTCCTTCATTCTATTTTGAGTGTGTTGAACTTCTTGGTCATGTAGATTTATATTTAAGCATCAAATTTGGGAAATTTTAGTCTTTATTCCTAGAAGTAGTCTTTTTTCGGACCCTTCCTGTTTCTCATTGTGCATATCGGTGTCTTTAATGGAGTTGAAAATTTCCCAGTCTTTCTGTGTTTCTTATTTTTTCCATTTCTTTTAGTTTGGTTATTTTTATCAATCTTCAACTGTGCTAACTCTTCTGCCCTCTCAAATCTTCTCTTCTGATGCTCCATTAAATTTTTAGTTTATTGTGTTTTTCAAATTCAAAATTTCTATCTTTCCATGCATTTTATTTTATTGCCCTTTCTTCTTGGAGAAATAGAACTATTATCTTGTAACAAGTTGTATGGGAAAGAAACACTGCTTTCTTTCTTTTTTTTTAACATTGCTTTCATTCCCAGCTGACTTGCCCAGATTCTTTCTAGGTGAGCATGATTTGGGGTGCAGGAAATGGTGCCTACTGGCTGCAGCCACCTGCTTGGGGATGCTCTGTGACAGGGAACTGTGAGAAGAGGAACCTGCTAAATTTCCCAGCAGCAGAAGCCACGTGGACCAGCACTCACTACAGGTGGCAAGGAAATCTGGGATTTACTACTGGTCTACCGAGCCCTGTGAAACAGTAATTTCATGAGACAAAGGTCTGATTCTGTCTAGTTTGAATGGCGCGGCTTTCAGTCTTTTCATTTAGCTTCCACAGATTCTTGAGTAAATGTTTCTCAGTGTGTCTAAGTCCTGTGATTATTCACCAGAGATTTTACATGATTGTCCTTGCTAAGTTTGATCAGCTTAATATGTGTCTCTGGCTTTCTTTATGTTCTGATACTGCCTTCCAGAACCTGGTCATACCTATCTCTTTCGGAATACCTTTTCATAGCTCATCTCTTGTTATATTGTCTAAAATTCACTTACAGTCATACTTTAGCAATTGATAGCTTTGAAATCTATTGCATTGGGTGTGTAACCCACTTTAACATGAATACGGCGTATGGTACATGCCATTTGTTTGCTACACAACAGACAAGCCAGGACTTGTTGATGTCGATTACCTTGTCACTTGCTACTCTTTCCAGCCACAACGATTTGTGTGGTATTAGTCAGTTCGGGTTATTGGCACTTGTCCCACTACCAGGAAACAGTCAGCGTACAAGTGCCAAGGTATGCTGTATGTTAATGAGACTTAAATCATGTATGGGTGGGGGATGGTGGTCCGTACGTGTAATACACTCAGGAGCTGAAGCAAGAGGGTTGCTGTGAGTCTGTGAGCTCAGGACCAACCTGGGCTACAAAGTGAGCTGTAGACCAGCCTGAACTGCTTAGTGAAACCCTATCTCGAAAGAAAGACCATGTGTGATCCTCCAAAAGTCACTTAAATGATCTTTTAGAGCATATGTATATGCTCTAAAAGATCATATATATATGCTCTAAAAGATCATATATATATATATATATATATAGTTTATCACTAAGTTCCTCCAATTTCATAGGATCATTGTTTGGGATGCCTTAAGAAAACCTAAATTACTGTGGAAGGAATTTTTGATTTATAAAAAAGTATAATTAAAAGGCTTAGCTTTGGCACTCAGTTGTAGATTCACATTTGGATTTATAAGAATGAAGGCAAATGGAATATGATTTGATTGACCTATTTTTTGTATATGCATGCTATTTATGGATCTCATAGTACACTGGGAAATGTTCTTTCTCTGGAAAATGAAGAAATTCTCCTATGTCAAAGTTTTAGTTCAGTCATAATTTCCTTGTATAAGTGTGCTCTGTTTTGGAATTGAGTATATTATAAAATCTGGAGTTTTTCTGTTGAGCATTCCCTTTACAATAACATATCTTCTTGTCAAGATCTCTGCCCCATAGAAAAATATGCTTTTAAAATCTTTCTTAGCAAACTAATTAGAAAGGTGGAGGAAAGCTGTTCCAAAGCCTTTTCATATAATTTCCTCAGGCAAGTATGTTTAATCTGGTTGTTCTTCAATTTTCTTGAACCCCTGTTTTGATTCATTTTAAAGCATGACAGAGAAAGATAAAAGAAAGAGGGTAAGATGGGAATTAGTAAAACAGACCGTGACCAGAGGTTGAGCAAGATAATGCTCTGGCAGAGAAATCTCATTCATAATAAGAAGGTGTTAAATGAGTTCAAATTTTTAAAAATAAATTAAATGAGTAAATAATTTGAAACACATGATTACTATGAAATAAGGTAGAAATGAAAAATTAAAATAGAAATTAAAGTATCTTCTTTACTTTGAAAATATAAGCCAGTTGAATAATCATGCAACAACAAAAATAAAATATTAGTCAAACAAACGAAAAAAGATTCTTTTAAATAATGAGAATAATCATAGTGGGAATTATTTAGAGATTGATACAATGAAAACCTGCACATAAAACTATGAGATATTTTGAGGGGAAATAATTTGGGGGAAATGCATGTATAAACTAAGTATTGAGCCCAAGAAGCTAAGAAAACAAACAGAAAACCAGAGTGAATGTTCTCAGGCTGTTTTAAAATGAGTGATTAGGGTCAGGGAGATAGCTCAGTGGCACGGCACATGCCTGGCAAGCACAAGGTCCTGAGTTTGATTCCTGGTACCAAAAAAAAAAACAAAAACAAAAAAAGAATAGTTGAAAATTATTTTAATTAAACTAGATATAAAATTTGAAAACCAAAAAAAAAAAGCACGGTTTTGGGGAAAAAGGTGCTAAAGAGAGAGAAGTGACAGAAGAATATAAACAATATGAATGAAAGAGAAAGCATAGTTATAGATCATTAATAAATTTTTAGGAAATAATTAGGAATAACCAATGTACTGGACATTAGTGTAAAATTTAGGAGTTCCAAACCAAAGCAGATAAAATCCCTTCATTTGTAGAATTTACAATCTCGCATGGAGAGACAGCAGCAAAGTGTTGTGTAGACGTGTATACATTTTTGTGACATATACATTCTTTCTTCTACTGTCACTATTTTGGTGAAAGTCATCTTTATTTCTTCCTTAGGTTGTTAAGGTAGTTTCCTAAATGGTCTCTTTGCTTCTCAACTCACCTGGTTTGTTTCAGGAGAGTCAGTAAGTCAGATGTATTACTTAAGGAAAGCAGTTCGCAGTTTTTAGATAGGTAGTAAAGGAAAACCTCACTGAGAAGTAAAGTTGACCAAAGACCTGAAGGAAGTGTTTGTGCAAACCTTTGACATTTGTGGAAAGAATTTTAAGTAAATACAAAGTACTATGGTGCTTCTTCAACAGATGGTGTTACAATCATGTAGAGAACCCTAGAGAATGTGGTATATTGCAATAAACCACTATGCTGCTGGCCTGTGGAGAAGAAACTGAAAATGCACACGCAGTAACCTCAGTGACCAAGGTTGCCCAAACCACCGTCTGCCGTGCTAATAAACCTCCAGAAGCTAATGGCCACCAGAGGGGCTTTGAGCACCTCCTGTAATTGTAGAGGCCAAAGGTAACCTGTATTAATCTCATGATCTCTCAATAAATTTACTATTAAATATTTATACAAGTTTTTATTTTCCTGCAGAGTGTTTGCATTTTTCAGCTTCCCACTCCCCACATATATATATTCAGTGAAATTTTGTACGTATCTGAAGTAGAGTATAAAAGAAAGAACAGAGGCAATTACCAGCATTGGAGTTCCATTTACTGAGAGGTGAAAGAGTGCGCGGACAGTTAAATATATTAGGTCTGGAGTTCAAGAAAGTTGACTGGACTAGAGATGTGAATTTAAGTTTTGATAGCATGTACATGACATTTAGATCTCCAGAGGAAAAGCTGTCAGAGAAATGGTCTAAAATCCCTGTCATTCCAGCAAGTAAGAAAGGAAGGATCAGATGCCGTCAGTAAAGGATATTGAGCAGGAGCGATGGGGGTGTTATGATGAAAACCTCGTAAGTATTTTTCCACGAAGTTCAAAGAAAGTATGTTGAGTCAAATAAAACTAAGGGAAATGATATTTGGCTTTTGTAAATAATCTGTTGATCTTGACAGAAGCAGGTTTAGTGTAATGATTAGATAGCCAATGAGATAGAAAGGAGTTAAAGGGAAAATTTAAGAATAAAACTAGAAAATGGCAAAATAAAAACATGAAATATATTTTGTGCAAAAAGAATGAGAGAATTGTGTTGATGACTAGAGGGCTATATTTGGTCTATGGAATAATTTTTTAGAGATAATTAAAATGAAACCATTTTGAATGTTCTTTGCAAGGATGGAGTGGAGAGAGTGATTAATAATTGAGGAGAGAGATTTCTGTGTGATCTTTCATAGGTAAGAGTGGGTGGGACCTGGGGTATACAATAATTACACAATAACAAGGTGAAACATGGAGTCTCTGCTCTAAAATGCAGGCGAATGTGTCGATGTAGTCGGGGAGGGGATGTGCAAGTTCTACCTGGTTCCATCCTGTTTGCATTGCGTCCTTAGACAGAGGAGTCCTTGGCCTATCAGCTAAGAATGTATGCATACAGTAGAGGAAGAGTAATGACTGGCTAGAAGGATACTGTGTGAGGACAAAGGAGATAAAGTAGCTAAAGGAGGCTCACATTGTCCACTTAAATTTTGTGAGCCATATTTAGTATATAAATATTTGGCAAAATTATATATCTTTCTCCAACTACATTCAACTTTAAGAGTTACCTTTCAGAGTAAGTGAAAAGTTAGAGGTAACTAAGCATTAATTTAGCTAAGTAGATAACAGAAGATGAGAATGTGGTGTTGACAGTGAAGGACATACTTATAATAACTGAATATAGAAATTAAATTGAAATAAAAACATGAAAGTAGTGAGATATGGTGAAAGATGATAGAACCAACCATGAAGATCTTTGCAGGGTTTAAATATTACAGATATGTAAATTATCAGAGGAGGAGGTTGAAAAGACAAAAACATGGCTGTGGGAGGGTAGGAAGTGTGAAATTAATAAGATAAATGAATATTTTCAATTGCAAGTAATAATGAGGCAAAGGCTACAGAAATGAAAATAATAGTTGAAGAATATGCATGAGGTAATAAATGTAAACTAATGACCTGTATCATTGTATATAAATATTGGAAATATAGAAGATGGTTGAATTTCTAAGAACATAAGCACATGATTGACTCAAAAATGTTTGGAAAACATCAGTTAATCTCTGCAATAACATAAAAATATATGTCAATATAATCAAAAGTCAGAAAATAAAAATGTGTGTTTGGGATGTTGACTGGATATGCTCTAACCTTCAAAATAAACATCCATTGATAAAGAAAAGTTATGACATGTGGTTAGCAAAATTATGGCACATCTATTGCATGTATTTAGGACCATTAAAAGTATAAGATGAATTTATAAAACCTGAATAAGAAACTGAAAAATAACATATTTGTGAGTGCAAACGATTTCAGGACAATGAGGCATGGTATATTCAATTTGTTATATTGTTTGTTTATTTTAAAGAATGTACAAATACATGAAGAACATTTTTTTAGGGAACACAAATAACTTTGAAGTTAGAACCATGAAATAAGTTGGAAATCTAGGATTAAAAAATTCATACTTTTCAATGCAAACACATTGATTGACATAAACTACTTTTTTGGTACTCAGGATTGAACTGAAGGAGTGCTGAGCTTATACCATAATTAATTATTATTAAATTTTGAAACAAAATCTTAATAAATTAATCAAGCTTGCCTTGAATTTTCAATCCTCATGCCTCAATCTCTCAAGCAGCTAGGATTACACACCAAGCCAGGATTTTCAAAACAAGTGTGCACATGCTACCTCTCATGATAAAATTTATTGATAAAAAATTTCACTGTATATTGTCATTGTATATATGCTGAATATATCATATTAAGTTAAATTCACAAACAATATAGCTATAAGTTAAATTTTTGATATTTTGAATGCATTTCTATATGAAAAGGTGAGGATAAAAAGCAAGTTAGTAATGGCAGTAATTAATACAGTAAAATATTAGAAATCTAATATTTGTATGCCAGAATGAATCTCAAAGAGCATAATCTTCTATTTAATGACTCAACTCTATTTCTCAGAAATATGAATATTGACTCTCACTTCAAGCTTTCTATAGTTTTTATATTCATTAAGAAACTAGTTCTTACTTTCTATAGTCATCTAAGTAAATTTTTCATACTTGATTATTCCTTCTTCAGTTTTCAATCTTTTCTTCCCTTAGGTGACTTGTATTCACTACCTATAAGATTTTATTAAAATGTGAAAGGAATGCTGTTGTTTTTGGTATTTCTCTTTTTAATTCATAAATTAATTTATATATGTGTGCATACACTCCTGCATGCTTCATTGTAGATTTGAGCAATCCTGTTTAAGTATACCACTTGTATGTGATATACAAAATAAATGTTTAAAAATATTGATCATATTCAAAATTAAATTTATATGTGTGTGAAATCATAGTTTTACTTCTTAAGCATTTTATAAAACACAGTATTATTTTTGAATATTTTTTTAAACAACAAAAAGACCCACCTGGAAACATGTATGTTTTTGGAGAAACTAGATACTTTAATGGCATCATAATTATTATTTATTTTATAAAAAATCACACAGTGATTTCCTTGCCGTAGTTCACTCCTGTAGTGGTAACCTGAGCATAGCTCTCCTGGGATCTACACTCTCTGTTCGGTCTCATATTTTTCCACCTCACTCATGCTTCCACTTCCTAAAACCCTTTTGAGAAAGAGAAATTTTAATTTATCTTCTTGATATTATTTTTCATTCTCAACACCCTGGTTAACTATTTTAATATTAAATTCACGAGCCATTTATTTCTCTTGTACTCTGAGGGGATTATTTTATAAAATATGACGTTCCACCATCTAGTATATTAAATTGTAGAGTTTACACTCCAATTTAAGGTCTTCGTACTTTTGGACAGTCATTGGGGTTGTCACTGATGGGCTCTGTACAATGTGCTTTGCATTCATCAGTCACACCAAACTCCCTAACACTATAATTTCCTTCTAGAAAATTCTCTTTAATCCTGTTTTACAATAGAATACATGGCACGCTTTGAGCTAATTTTATTTTTAGTCACTCATACATTCAACATAAAGGCTTACTCTTATTGCACAATATCAGATTTCTATATTGGTAATGAAAGAATGGAATACTGCTTCACCCTTGAGGGATCTCCAGACTGATGGAAAGTGTGGATGTAAGCACTGTATTCTTCCAGCTAAGAATGATGTATGGGTATGTAGTATATATGCTGCATGAACATCATTGGAAAATCATTCTGGTGAAAGTCTATAAATATATATGACCATATATTTTGGAAAGAATATTCCAAGTAAATCCATCAGCATGGGGAAAATATTTTGAGTGTTGAAAATGAATATGGGTTTAGGTAATTATAAGTATTTCTGTGTGGCTATATCAGAATATTTTCAACTATACATTCTTAAGAAGTCAACATCAAAAACAACATAAGTGGTTCACAATGTGTAAAAATGAAAGATAACTTGCAGTGTGAGGCTTTTTACTATAATTCAGGCAATAATTGATCTTTACAGTGAGACAGAGACACTGCAAAGAGAAAAGAGCAACAACAGATACTGAAGAACCAAGTTCAAAAGTTTGGATACTAAGTCGGGCACAGGACCCAAGGGAGGAAGATAAGCCCACATTATTGCTCTTATATGAGATTGCAGTATAGGAAGAGAGATAATTTCATGAAGGAAAGATACTAAATTCTATTTTTTCCATGTTGAATTAAGCCCTCAGAAGATTTGTAAGCATTTGAATAGCTTGGGATGCTAAATATAACACCAGCTTTCTCCCCTTCAAAAATCTCCCAGAAAACAGGGAGTGCTTTATATTTGAATCCTTACCATAGCTCTCGTGTTGCAAGGGTACTTCGATTTATTTTGTTTTTCCAATTACTTTTTTTAGAGTACAAAATTAATGCAGAAAGAAACATATTTGTCAAAATTACTTCAATCAATACTAACTTGGGATACTTACAGAGGTCACCAATACAAAAGTCAAAGAGGAGGCAAGGAAAAGTAGCACCAAGCAGTCATTACTCCAGGGAGGGTAACCTCGCGGATTTATAGGTCACATGTCCTTATAAACAAGGTCATTACATAATGTAAAGATGCAACAGAGAAAATGACTAGGTAGTAGAGATCACAGAAGAGTGTAAGAAAAAGGTATTCCAAGTCACAAAAATGACTTACTGGAGGCTTTGGATAAGACTTACAGTGACAGCATAATACGTGCAATGGACACTGACCGCATCTCAAACAGCTTAGGTGGAGATGAAGATGTTATAAAAACAAATCACAATGACAGAAATCGCAAATTCTGATAAGTTAGATGCTGAAGTTGAAAATTAAAAATGGAATAAAATTGTTTTATTATTTTAAGTATATATATGACTTCAAATATGTGTTTATAGTAATTCAAATGGGATGTGGAGATGTTAAATGTTTAATCTACAGTCTGCTAGTACAGTCCATACTTAACATTCCCTTTGACTATGGAAGGCTACTTTACATTTGTGTTTATCTTTCAGCAGCTACCTGTAGTAAATCTGGAGCTCAAACTGTGCTTTATACCATATATAGGCCAAATAGGATCTGAAATAGAATCTGAAGGCCATACATTGAAATATTAGCATTTATGTTTTCAACATACATTTTTACCCTATCAGGTGTATTAAATATGTGAAATCAGATTACTTCATAATATTATTTTGCTTTCAGTTTTCTACTCGAACTCGAGCTTCACCTAAAAGTCACAGAATAGGGCTGCAGTTCATGGCTCTTAGCATTTTCTCACCCCAGGGTGTATTATATCAAAGGCTTTAATAATTCCAAGTGCTAACTAGTGTTTCCTTTCAATTTGGTGTCTCCCTTCCAGATTCAAACACAACTTCCCTGTTACTGCAAATATGTGCCATGGTCAGCAACAACTACTCCTGTACTTCATCCACAAATTAAAATTTTCTAGGTATTGTGGTGACCACCGTTGCATGAAGACAGCTGAAATTTAGGGTGTTTTGACAAGCACCTGGCACCCACCCTGGGGGGCTACCTCACATTCTGGAAAGAATGAACAGAGATCAAAACTAGGTCTGTGAACAAGGCTTTAAAAGCTTCACTCAAAATTCTGAATTCTGCTTAAGTTCTTGCTGTGAGCACCAGTGAAATATCTTTATTATTCAAGCTATTTTGAATTCAATATTCTTTTATGTGTGGCCCAATTCAATTCTAATAAGTTTTAATGTTCTCTATTCTTCCTTAAATATAGTGACTTTCCTTTTCCCGGTGTAAAGACATTTTCTGTGCCCTTAGTTCTCCCACATGTGGGTGCTATCCCAAATGAGTTTGTATGCCTAGCATGATAACACCTGTTGACTATATGTGTACTTAGTAATGGAGCTATACTTCATTTCATGGCACAATGGCTTTTATCTTCTAGTTTTATTTAAATTCCCAAAGACCTACCCAGGCATTTTCTATAATGCCATCTGCTCTAGCGATATGCACCTGAGTAAAACTCTTCCACATCTCGTGGTCTCCAAAAGCTGGGTTCTACTCTCTGTATTAGAAATATCTCTTACCTGCTTCTCTAATAAGTAAATCACTAGTGTTTCAATTCTCAGCTTAAATGTTAATTCGATTAGAAATCTTATTTTTCCCTGTGCAGAAAGTTCTTTTTCTCATTGTGTTTCCATTGTATTCTTAAGCATTTTGCTACTGATTAATGGCAGGCTTTTATTGGTATATGTTTACCTTATTACAAGATCTTTGAGGACAGAAATTATATTTTATGCATCTGCATTTTCTAGAAACTTAACACAGCATTTTTCAGATATCCATGGATTAGAAACATAAGTTGTAGGTGGGAGGAAAAGAGGAAAAAGGGAGGAGAAAGAGAAAAAACAAGAGACCAGTTCAGAAGGGACAAGCAAAATTGGAGCATAAGAGGCAGATTTGAAAGTGATAAGTATAACCAGTACTAACGACAAATGACTGCTAAGAAATGACTTGTGAAATATATAGCTATACCTCCATTAGGAATAACAGCTGAAGTTTTAGCTAGTTCATGTACTGCTTGATAAATAGCAAAATGCATCTTATTTATTTGGAGGTCATAAAAACCAATTTAATTTCAGTTCAAAAGTCAAAGAATGAAGAATCCTCAAATATATTATTTTGAAAAGTCAAATTGGTCAAATAACATCTTTCTAGCCAAGTGTCAGAAACCACAACTATACAGACTAACACAGCATTTTCATGGGTACAAAGTGAAAGAAAGTGATATCTGATGGCAGCCATGAAAATTTCCAGGAATCAAGGCATTAGATGATAGAGAATATTCTGAAATGGAAAGGCAAAAATGCTTTCTCTATGTTCAAGGTCATTTATAATTATATTTTATCCTAATTATGAATTTTTGGGAAATCAGTAGCTCTGTTTTGATTCGATTACAGCTTTTTTTCTTCTGAAATTCATCATGGAGTTTTACAACTTAATCAGACTACGGTGTTTGAAAGTGGGGCCTTTGGGGGTGATCAGGGTTAAATGAGGTGATCAGGATGGGACCACATAACTGCATGCTAGTGGCTTTATAGGAAGAGACAATGAGATCAGAAAAGATACATTTGCATACACTGTCATGGTGTAAAGACTGTCCTTGCCTTACAAATTTTTTGCCTTATGACTTTGCCAGCAAGAACACCATCAGAAGACGTGGCCATAGCATTGAACCAAAGCATACTTATTTTGTTTATTATTTACCCAGCGTATGGTCTTGCATGATTTGCAGCAGACAGCAAAGACAACACTTCTCTCATTGTAAGAACTAAATATTTCTTTGGATGATTCAAAGGTTTTTGACTTTAATCTTGAGTGTTGAAATGCTTTTGAAATAGTATTTTAAAAATAGTTTTGCGTTTCTAATTTGAGGGTAACTTTTAAATATTTCAGAGCACAGCTGGATTGATTGTACCTATGAATATTCTTGCCTGATATAGAAAACAAATGCTCAAAGAAGAATAATTGGAAGAAGTACCTGGCAGGAGCTATTTAACCACTTATTGGAGACCCTGAGCATGCCTAAATTATGCAGCCTGGGTACATCCTTCCTTCCAGGGAGTCATAGCGCAGTGTGGCTGGACCTATATTACTGAATAATATTTAATCTAAGTCAGTAACACCATAAATTGCAAAAGTAATAATTCAATTAAAGTAAGTTCTTATAAAATTCAATTGTGATACAATTCAAAGGTCACACTTCCTTCTATAATTCCTATTTTGATAAGTGACATTATTTTCCAAAGTGATCCAAGCAAGAAAGTGATTTTTCTAAATTTCTCCATTATATTGCTTTATTTCTAATAACACTGTTACTCACTATTCTCTCTCTCTCTCTCTCTCTTTTCTCTTTTTGGTCTTTTTGAGACAGGGTCTCACTATGCAGTTCAAACTGGCCTTGAGCTCACTTTGTAACTCAGGCTGGTCTTGATTCACAGTGATCCTCCTGCCTCAGCCTCCCGAGGGCTGGGATTACAGGCGTGCGCCACCACGCCTGGCTTAACTCACTATTCTCAATGCCTCTATATTTTTACTTTTACTCTGTTAAATTCTAATTTGTTCTCTATATCTATTTGTGCTCCTTGCTTGCAATCCTATATTTTGTGTGTGATTTTCAGGCATCATACTACTTGGACTGGTCAAACACTAAACTCTCCTTTTACATGCTCCATGTGCTCCTCCTACAACTTTTCTTGGCTGGGGTGAGGCTCAGTGGTAGAGCTTTTGCCTTGCATACACAAGGACCTAGATTCAATCCCCAGAACCACAAAAAAATCCATCTTATTAAATGATAACTTAATTTTTAAAAAAATTATCAGGTAAAAAATAACAAGAGGGAAAGGGAAGAAAGAAGATTAAGATGAGACTTGTATATTTACCAAACCCCCCCATTGAATGTATTCATTGTGCATCATGAACATGTACTGATAATAAAAGTAAAAAGATAAAAACAAAACAACACTCTCTCTCATACTATACCAAATGCATGATGGCATCACATGGGGTGAAAGTTTGAAATGCATCTACCATTTACCTTTTCTCACATCTTAACGTTGATAGTCAATCTATCTACGGCCTGATTTACTGAAATAGGCCTCTCACTCTTCTACCGCTATGGTGACTCACTGCAATCTATCGTCCAAAAAGTGTCTAGAAAATTCCTTTTTTAAAAATATAGCTCAGATCGTGTCACTGTTATGAGCTTTTAATGGGTTTTCATATTACTAAACCCTTGCCAAGGCCAAGTACTTGTGCACTCTTCCCTGCTGCTTTAGATGACCTCTGAATACCTCCTGAACTTACTGTTGTAACCTGCTCCAGTTAATGTTGTCACTTGCTCCCATTGCTACAAGACAAACATGTTGTAACTTGCTGTAACCTGCCCCCTCCCTGGGCTAAAAGTTTGCTTAAGCTGCATGTCTAAACTTGCTGCGCCGTTTCCTGTTCTGTATGCATCTCCAAGCACCCTGTACAGATCTAAGTTTGTGGTTTGCAAGCATAAAAACCCTACCATCTGCCCACCCGGCGCTCTCCTTGCCTGTGTTGCAACGGAGATGCCGCTGGGTACCAGCCTAAATAAAGCGCTTTTTTGAGAGATCTCGATTTCGTTTTGGGTCACTTTTTGGGGGTCCCACATTTTTGGGGGCTCGTCCGGGATCCCTACTGGCCTCTCTCCACTTCCCCGGTAAGTTTGCACCCCACTTTTTCATTTCCTTTCGATCGGCCGATTTGGTGCTTTCTAGTAGCACGTTTGGGGCAGCTGACCTTGTAGGTCTCGCCACCGCAGAGCGGGACGCCCTCCGTTTAGTTTCTGTTTAAGGGAAATTTTGGCATTGCCTTTTGATTGTTCTCTTTTGTTAAGGGAATGTTTGGTCTTGCTTTTTGATTGTTCCCTTTTTGTGACTTTGAATTTCTTCCCCCTCCTCACTTTTCCCCACTCGCCCGGTTCTTTTTGCCTCCACAGCCATTTTTAGGTCTCGAAAAAAATGACATCAAGTCGCCATCTACAGTCTGAATTTGTTAACTGTTGATTGTTAATTTTGTCAATATTTGTTGTCTTCGTCTTTGAGAGAATGGGTCAGTCAGCGTCCACGTCTCTAAGTCCTTTGTCTCTGGTTCTTAACCATTTCTCAGAATTTCGCAGGAGGTCACGAACCCTTGGGGAACCGGTGTTCCCTGGAAGACTATGCACCTTTTGTGAGCTCGAGTGGCCTGCCATAACCTCTGGGTCATGGCCCTCAGAGGGATCTTTTTGTCTGTCTCTGGCACAGGAGGTTCACCATGCAGTTTTCGGTCCACCCTCCCACCCGGACCAGTTTGTCTACATTCAGGTTTGGGTTGATCTCATCCAGGACCCCCTGCCATGGATTAAAAAGTGTCCCCAGGTCCTAAAACAGGAACCTCGCCAACTTCCTCTCCTAGCCCCTCTCAAGGATAGCAAGCCAAAAAAGGAGGCCACTCCTCTTTCTGGTAATGTTCTGCCCCCTTCGGCTCCGGAGGAACCTCTAGATTCCCCTGTGCCACCTCCCCTGTACCAGCCACTCCCTCGTATGCCCTCTCCAGACACTCCCCGTCAGAATTCCCCTCCCTCGAGTCCCCAACGAACCCGCCACCACCATCGTTCGGGTTCTCCAGACTCCACCAATCAAGGTGGAGACATGAGAGTGGCAACCCTCCTCCTTTTGCGTGAGGCGCCACGCATAGAGGGACAACGACCAGCTTTTGTCTATGTCCCCTTTACTATGTCAGATTTATATAACTGGAAACACCAGAATCCCCTTTTTTCTAAGGACCCTCAGGGCCTCATTAACCTGTTAGAATCTATCTTTTTCACCCATTGTCCCACTTGGGACGATTGTCAACAGTTGCTCCAGACTCTTTTCACCTCAGAGGAACGTGAACGCATCCGCAGTTTAGCCTGGTGAACTGTTCTTGATCCGGACGGAAATCCCACTGCGGATGCAAGGCGACAGGATGCTGTTTTCCCCCTTACCTGACCAGACTGGGACCCTAACTCAGATTCAGGTAAGGAGGCTCTCGACCGTTTTCGCCAGCTGTTTCTGGGAGCCCTTAAGGCTGCCGCCCGGAGACCCACAAATCTATCAAAGGTTAATGAGGTAAGACAATTGGCATCTGAGTCTCCCACAGCTTTCTTAGAAAGACTGCTGGGGGCTTATTGTATATACACCCCCATCGACCCGGGGGCCCCAGAAAATGCGAGAGCAATTAACATCGCTTTCATGTCCCAGTCGGCCCCTGATGTAAAACGCAAGCTACAAAAATTTGAGGGGTTTGAAGGAGCCCCCCTTAGCCAATTGGTATAGATAGCCCAGAAGGTTTTTGACAGCAGAGAAGATCCCAAGGATCAAAAACTCACTAAGGTCCTTGAGGTCTTAGTAAACAACATGGGAGCTAAGAGGACAACTACTGCTGCAGGAAAATTGCCAAAAAGATGCAAAGACCCTTCTCAATCAACCGTGAGGGGGTCAGGGCTCCACAGGCCCCCTGGAGCCCCGGCTAACTTTAATTGTGGGGGGCCAATCCGTAGATTTCCTCGTGGACTCTGGAGCGGCCCACTCGGTTTTAACCAAACCCCTTGAAAATCCCACTGGAAAGACTCTAAAGGTTATTGGGGCTACAGGAAACACCCAAGTGGTTAAACAATACCAGGCCAGATTATCCAGACCCGGACTCCCTGATATCCAGCATACTTTCTTATGGGCTCCAGGTTGTCCGGACCCTCTGTTGGGAAGAGACTTAATGCATAAACTTAAGGTTCAGCTCAGTTTAATTTCTGATGCCCCCCAAGTGACTATGGAGCCTGACTCAGACCCACAAATCAGAGTGCTGGCATCCTACCCTGTGGGCAAAGGACATTTTCTCTACTGTCAGGATTGTGAGGAGCCTGAGGAGAGACGTTTTGATAGGTCCTCAGAGGATGACCTCTTGATTCAATGGCTCCAGGAGATCCCCTCAGTGTGGGCCAAAAGTAACCCCCCCAGGCTGGCCGTCAACCAAGCGCCCCTGGTCATAGAACTACTACCTACTGCAACTCCTATAAGGCTGAGACAATACCCAATTAGCCTGGCTGCACGAAGGGGAATTGCCTCACATATCTCCAGATTTAAGGCCCAGGGGATTCTTAGACCATGCATCTCTCCCTGGAACACACCTTTGCTGCCAGTTCAAAAACCAGGAACGCGGGACTATCGACCGGTGCAGGACCTATGAGAGGTAAACAAGAGAGTATTAACCCTCCACCCCACTGTGCCAAATCCCTATACTCTGCTGAGTCTACTGAGACCAGACCACACCTGGTATTCAGTGCTGGATTTGAAGGATGCCTTCTTCACTATGCCTGTAGCCCCGGTGAGTCAACCCATCTTTGCTTTTGAATGGACAGACCCCACCTCTGGGGTTGCTGAACAGTTGACTTGGACCTGACTGCCCCAAGGGTTCAAAAACCCCCCGACCTTGTTTGATGAGGCTCTGGCCCAAAACTTGTCTTTCCGGGAAGAACACCCCGAGTTAACCCTGCTCCAGTATGTAGACGATTTGTTGATGGCCGCAAAAACATATGAACTCTGCTGTACTGGGACACATGCCCTACTTAAAAATTTAGTGGACCTGGGATATCGCGTGTCCGCCGAAAAGGCCCAACTGTGTCAAAAGCAAGTGTCTTACCTAGGATACCAGATACATGAGGGCAAACACACCCTGTCCCCCCAGAGAGTCCAGGCTATACTGCAGATTCCTACACCTGTCAATAAGCGACAGGTACGAGAATTTCTGGGAGCAGTAGGGTATTGTAGATTGTGGATCATAAACTATGCAGAAATGGCTCAGCCCCTTTATGATGCCCTCAAGGGAGTCACCCAAGACCCCCTGGTTTGGGAGCAACCTCAAGAGATGGCTTTTAAGCCCTCACTGAGGCGCCAGCCTTGGCCCTTCCAGACCTACAAAAAAAGGGGCATCACAAAGGGAGTCCTAAGTCAAGCCTTGGGCCCCTGGCAGAGACCGGTAGCATACCTCTTCAAGAAATTGGACACTGTAGCCGCCGGCTGGCCCGCATGTCTGCGAATGATCACAGCAGTTGCCCAATTGGTCCTAGAAGCTAGAAAGTTAACCTTTGCGCAGAAGCTGATGGTGATCTCACCTCATGCCCTTGAGACTCTAATCAAGGCTCCCCCTGACAAATGGATGTCAAATGCCCACACCCTTCATTATCAATCTCTCCTCCTGGATACTACTACTGTTACTTTCAAGGAAGCCACTTCTTTAAATCCAGCCACCCTGCTCCCTGACGCCGACCCCACCTTCCCGATCCATGATTGTCAAGACACCGTGGAAGCTGTCTCGAGTCTATGGCCAGACCTGACAGATATTCCATTGGAGGACGCGGAAGAAACCTACTTCACAGATGGTAGTAGTTACATCCATGAAGGTAAGAGGGTCACAGGGGCGGCAGTGGTCACCTCATCTACCGTGCTGTGGTCTCAGAGTCTGGAGACCGGAACATCGGCCCAAATGGCCGAGCTTCTAGCCCTGACTCGGGCACTCCAGTTAGGGGAAAATAAAAAGATTAATATCTACATGGACAGCAGATATGCTTTTGCCACTGTACATGTGCACGGAGCTATATATCAAGAAAGAGGACTCTTGACCTCAGGGGGCCAAAGAATCAAAAATGCCCCCCAGATGCTAGATCTCCTGGCTGCCAAATGGCTGCCCAGCCAAGTGGCCATCATGCATTGCGGGGCCCACCTTAAGGGTTCTGATGATATAACTCAGGGAAACAACCTGGCAGACAAAACGGCCCACGAAGTAGCCACAAAACCAGTGGGGATCCTCACCTCCCCTACCATGTTATTGATGCCCTCAACCCTCTCAGAGCCAGTCTACACTCAAAAGGACCTACATCTGGCAACCCAACTGGGTGCTAAGTGGGACGTGCTGGAAGGATGGTTTCAGCTGCCAGATAAGTGCATTCTCCTCCCTGAGGCCCTTGGAAGAGAACTGATCCTCCAGGCCCACAGGCCATGCATTTGGGTGGCTCCAAGTTAGCTGAACTTTTTCGGGACCGTTTCTTTATACCCAAACTTGGCAAGCTAACCCTTTCTGCCAGCCTCTGTTGTGACCAATGTCAAAAAGTGAACCCAAAGGCAAGCAAGGCCATAGAAACTGTTCGATATAGAGGAACTATGCCGGGGAAACACTGGGAGATAGACTTCACTAAAATCAAGAAACCAGGCCTGAGTGGATATAAATACCTCCTCGTAATGGTTGATACCTTCACTGGTTGGACCGAGGCTTTCCCCACCAAGTCAGAGTCAGCACTAACAGTAGTTACAAAACTTCTATATGACATCATCCCCTGATTTGGCCTCCCCCTTTCTATGAGGTCTGACAATGGCCCAGCTTTCATAGCTCAAGTAACTCAAAAATTGCCCCAGGCTCTCCGGATTGACTGGAAGCTCCATTGCACTTACCGGCCTCAAAGTTCAGGCCAAGTAGAGTGCATGAACCAGACCCTTAAGTCTACTCTGATTAAGTTAAATCTAAAAACTGGTGAAAACTGGGTAAGCCTCCTTCCCTTTGCTTTGTTAAGAGTGCGCTGCACTCCCAATGTTTCTGGTATATTGCCCTTTGAAGCTATGTTTGGTAGACCTCCCCCTTTGATTCCTCTTTTAGCTGAGGAAAAGCTTGCTAAATTAACTAATCAAGATCTCATTAAGTCACTTCAGGCACTTCAGCCCGTCCTGACCACCATCCACAAGCTGTTTCGCCAGCAACACCCCCTTCCTAAGGACACAGAGGAAAACGACACTCCACTCGTCGAACCTGGAGCCCAAGTCCTGCTGAAAAGACATCAATGAGAGGGACTAGAGCCCCGCTGGGAAGGACCATACACAGTTGTCCTCAGCACCCCAACAGCCGCAAAGGTAGCTGGAAAAACAGCGTGGATTCATCATTCTCATCTCAAGGTCCTTCCTCCACTGGACACCGCCTTTAATCAACAAGATAAGTGGACAATAACCAAGCAGGATAACCCCCTTAAGATAAAATTAACAAGATGTTAAGATTATGGTTCACGTTGTTAACTTTCTCACTTCTGTTACTCCCTAACTGCAGTCAGATAATAAATGCCAGTTCCCCTCTTTGTCCCGCCAAAGGGCAAGTGTTTGTGGAGGAAATCAGGCATATACTTTTCTCCCTAGTAATTGGACTGGATTGTGCATAATGGCAACTCTGTTGCCCGACATAGATATCATTCCTGGAAAAGAGCCTGTTCCCATCCCTAGTCTTGACTATATCGCCGGTCGAGCTAAAAGAGCAGTACAATTTATACCCTTGTTAATAGGATTAGGAATCTCAGGAGCATTAGCTACAGGCTCAGCAGGAGTGGGGGTTGCGATACACTCCTATGTCAAGCTATCCAATCAGTTAATTAATGATGTTCAAGCCCTGTCTAGCACAATCCAAGACCTCCAAGACCAAACTGACTCCTTAGCAGGGGTGGTCCTCCAAAACCATAGAGGACTAGACTTGTTAACTGCTGAACAGGGAGGCATATGCCTTGCTTTGCAAGAGAGATGCTGCTTCTATGCCAACAAGTCAGGCATAGTTAGAGATAAAGTAAAACAGCTCCAAGAAGACCTAATTAAAAGGCGGCAAGAGTTATCTGAACACCCCTTCTGGAGTTCACTTTCTGGGAACAGATTTTGGGCTTACTTGATCCCCTTTTTAGGACCATTATTGGGAATTTTATTGATAGTGACGGTGGGCCTGTGTGTACTCAAGTGTATAACAAGCTACATAGAATCTCGCATACAAACAGTTAAGATGATGGTCCTAAGATCACAGGGATGGGAACCGGTACCTCATGCTACCGTTAGTGGGGAGTCAATGATTTGACCCCCCGGCCAAAACCAGTGGGGAATGTTGTAACCTGCTCCTGTTAATGTTGTCACTTGCTCCCATTGCTACAAGACAAACACGTTGTAACTTGCTGTAACCTGCCCCCTCCCCGGGCTAAAAGTTTGCTTAAGCTGCATGTCTAAACTTGCTGCGTCGTTTCCTGTTCTGTATGCGTCTCCAAGCACCCTGTACAGATCTAAGTTTGTGGTTTGCAAGCATAAAAACCCTACCATCCGCCCACCCGGCGCTCTCCTTGCCTGCACTGCAACAGAGACGCCGCTGGGTACCAGCCTAAATAAAGCGCTTTTTTGAGAGATCTCGATTTTGTTTTGGGTCACTTTTTGGGGTGTCCCCCACTTACCTCCAAGTACACTTTCCCTAACGCACTTCACTTCAGCCCTTTTGATCTTTTTGCCATTGTTTTTTCTTTCTTTCTTTTTTTTTTTTTTGTACAAAACAAACATACTCTGGACTCTGAGTCTTTGCATTTAGTATCCCTCTGGTGTAACACGTCCTTCTTGTGGACGACAGCTGGACTTGCCTCCTCACACCATTTTGTTCTGTAGGCAAGTATCCTTGCATCTGAAGTTCTTCCCTCACATCCTTCTAAAGAGGAGATTGCTGCCTCTCACATAGTCTGCTTTTTTCATGTTTTATTTGTATTCATAGTACATAGAACTACCTGAGTTTATTCATTTATTAATTTCTTCCTTTACTAAAATAAATATTTCAAAAAGTGAGAAATTCAGCTATGTTGATCAGTATTGTTTTTTCAGTTAATAATAGAGCAGCAGCATAATATTTTACAGTATTTAGTAGAATTCAGACTAATTATACATATATATATATATTTAAACATTATGTACAGCCATGTTCTCTAAGTTTATTTTTGAATTAAGAACATTTTGCAGAGGAATTACAAAATTTTTTCTTCTGGAAGATGAATCACTCAAGTTTTTTTTTTTTTTTTTCGGTACTGGGGATCGAACTCAGGACTCTGCGCTTGCTAGGCAAGCGCTTATTCCACTGAGCTATATCCCCAGCCCCTCTTCTGGAAGATGAAGAATACCTTTATAAAGCAAAGAATCTGTAGTTTCTAAAACGGGACTTGACAGTTCAACTGTACCTTAAATTTCTATCTCTAAAAGAAGAATTGGGGCACATAATTGAAAAACAAATTAAACTTTTCCATTTTTCTCATTTTCAGTGTGACAGCCATGGAAACATTCAATTTGTCTCTTCCTTCAGTGTCCACCGTTATAAGGACAGTAGTTGGCTGCCTCATACCTAAGTTTTACCTTTGTATTGAACAGCATTCACATCAGCACTGCTCTTCCGGTGTCTGGTTGGATGCTCAGAGCTCCTAGAGCCTAGACATTTCTACATGACGCTGGAATCTGACAGGCTGCCTCTCGGCTTGTGTACCTACTGCGCTGGAATCTGAGTCTCTAAACACACAAGCTCCTTTCCTTCTCTTTTCACATGTCTAAGGCCCACATTGCTGTCTGCGGGTATTTCTTCTTTATGTTTGCTTGTAAGTGTTTACCCAGTAGAACTCTTGCATTCCTAATTCCATTTGGTTACCTAATTCTTAAAAGGCCCCTATCATCTGTGATACATTTAGAATTATTTCTTATAAATTATTTCTTATAAATGAAAGATATTGTCTATAGAAAGGATATATATATATGTATATCACATATATAAATTTTGAAAAATTTCTTATAGTGCACCTCCTTAAATGTATTAATTTTATTTTTATATTTATTTCCCATTGTGAAACATACATGTTTGTTCTTATATATCCCCATTCTTCAAATATATTTTTTATTATATCAATATTTATATTGTTCAGCTTTCTTGTTGCCGGGATAAAGTATCTGACACTTGCCAGTTAAAGAAGGAAATGGTGTATTTGGTTCACAGTGTCAGAGCATTCAGTTCATGCTAGTCCCAAGGTAGAAACACCAGAATGAAAATGTACAGTGGTGCAAAAAAGACACACCAGAAAAAAGAACCCAGGAAAAGATCACCAAAGAAACATTCTACCCAAAAGCCTGGACCCAGGGACTCACCTGCTACAACACGGTCCAAATGCCAAGCAGGCCATCAGCTATGAAAATCAGTATATTAATTTGCTTATTAATCCAGTGCCTCTGTGATCCAAGCACATCTCTAGGCATCTCTTAATACAGTCAGATCAACATTTAGGATCAACTGATACAATATTCAATAGTTTGTATGCCTCCATACACATTACTCACAGCTAAGCAATATAATTGTGCCTTGATTGAATTACTTTCTAATTGACTATGTTAGTTCTCTGTTAAAGTAACTATCCACTACTCCTCTTTGCCTAGTTTTCTGTACTCATATTTTCTCCCAGAGTTTATTCTGCCAACTCTTTAAGTCATTGTGAATTTCATTTCTGTGGTCCTAGTAAAATCTTACCTAGACCCTGTCTTTCCACTGCTTCTATTAGGACTAGTTTCTTCTTATGTAGCACCATCAAAGTAACTACAGGCTTTCTCTTTATATCATTTCTCATGGCACCATGGGGATTCTCTACATTTCTTCTAGTGTGGAATTCTTACACTTCTTCCTGGTGCATTAACTTGTTTAGCTTAAGAATAAAAACAAACAAACAAACATAAAAAACTCCCTTGGGCCATAGAAGAAATCAGAGCAGAAATAATCTCTCAGGTAAAAACTGAAATGACAACAATAATGAAACAATTATTCAGCATATCCAAAGAAGACATATATAAAAAAATAGGTGAGCATAGAAAAATGAAGGAAACAAATGCACAAATAGCAAAGAACTAGAATGCATGAAATGTTCAAAAAGATATCCAGGAAATTAAAACTTCCATCAAAAATTGGCAAAACCACTTGAATTTCAGATCTTGCAGACAGTAGCTAATTATCACAAAAGGAAGGATCTCTTAAAACTAACAACCAGGAAATATCAATTCAACAGCTGCAGGACAGTACAAAGAGAAATAAAGTAAGACTAATTGATGTCAATGAAACAGCAGGAGGTAACGCAAATGACATAAAAATATTTGCAGAAGTAATAACAGAAAAATTTCCAAGCATGCAAAAAGAATCTAACTTATAATGAAGTGAGGCATATAAAACTCCAACTCACTATAACCAAAATAAAACTAAACCCAGATATATAGTAATCAAGATCCCAGGAATCTAGCAAAAGAATATAATATTAAAAGCCATTAGAGAAAATAAAAAGATCACCTATAAAGGAAAACCCATCAGACTTACAGCAGATTTCTCAACACAAACCATCCAGTCGAGAAGAGCTGGAATTGAAGTGTTATAGGTGCAGAGATAAAAGCGCTTCCAACCCAGATTGATGCATCCTTCAAAACTATCTCTCAAATTTAGTGGAGAAATAAAATATTTCCACAACAAAGAACAACTAAAGTACGTCATGAGCACCAAACCAATCCTGCAAAGAGTACAAAAAGGTACTCTAGAAAGAGATTAAAGTCACCACAATTTGAAGAATAACAACAGAAGGAATGAAAAAGCAGAAAGAAAAAGTAGGAAACCAACAGCAGGTAAATAACATGACAAAAATAATCCAACATATATGAGTTATAACCATTAATGTAAAAAGTCTCAATTGACCAACAAAGAAAGCAGACTGGCAGAGAGGATTGGATCAAAAAACAAAATCAAACAATATTCTGTACACAGGAAACACATATAACTCAAAAGGAAATTCATGGACTGAAATTTAAAGGATGGAAACAATGCTCCATGCAACAAGAATGCAGAAATAAAACAGTCATAATTATTCTGTTTGCAGACAATGTGAACGTCAAACCAGCAACAATAAAAAGAGATACAGAAGGTCACTGCATACTTGTTAGGGGGAAAATGAAGGGGAAGAGATAACAATCATAAATATATATGCAAAATATATGGGAGCATCCAACTACATAAGACAAATCTTAGTAGACATGAAAAACCAAATAACTAACACTATTATAATGGGGGAACAAAAGATATCATTGACACAAAGAGACAGGTCAACTACACAAAAAATCAGCAAAGAAATAACAGATCTGAACCAAATCTGTGAACCAACGGACTTAGTAGATGTTTACCGAGTATCCATCCCAAAACATCAGAATACATATTCTTCTCAGGTGCACTTTGGACATTCTCTAAAACAGATCACATTCCAGCCCATAGAGTATGCTTAACTAAATTCAAAAGAATTGAAATTTCCCAAGAATATTACCTGGCCACAATGTAATGAAATTGGAAACTAATGACAAAAGGAATCACAAAGAACTTCATAAACACATGGAAGTTAAATAACAACTTCCTGAACAACCAATGGGGAACAGAGAAAATTAAAGAAGAAATTAAACAATGCCTACAAAGAAATAAAAAGGTAAATACAGCTTACTGGAATCTTTGGGATGCACTGAAAGCAATTCTCAGGGGGAAATCTATAGTAGTGAACTGACATATCAGGAAAATTAAAGAGAAGAAATAAATAATTTTAAGAAAAAGAAGAACAAGTAAGGCCCAAAAAAGGGAGGAAATTAATCAGGTCAGAAATTAATGCAATTGAGATGAAGAAAACATTATAAAAATAAATGAACCAAGAGTTGGCTCTTTGAAACAATAAATAAAGTTGATAACCCCCTAGCCAATCTTATATAAAAAAAGAAAAAGACACAAATTCATGCATTAAGGAATGAAAAGGGTGAAATCAGTACAGGTCCTATAGAAATTCTAAAGATCACCAACACCTACTTTGAAAATCTTTACTTTCATAGGACGGAAGACACAGAAAAAATGGTGAACTACATATATATGAACTACCAAAGTTGAATGAAGAAGATATAAAAATCCTTAACAGCACAATATTAATTAATGAGATTGAAAATGCAATTAAAAACTTACTAACAAAGAAAAGCCCAAGTCCTGATGGATTCATAGCACAATTCTACAAGAAATTCCCACAAAATTTGATGCCACTATTCCTCAAACTTTTCAATGGAATTGAAAAAGAAGCAATTCTCCCTAACTTATTTCTGGAGACAAGAATTATAGTGGTATGAAAACTACAGAAAGACCCAACCAAGAAACAGAACAACTGACCAATCTCCCTAATGAACACAGATGCAAAGATATTCCAAGAAGTACTAGCAAACAGAATGTAGCAAATCATCAAGAAAATCATACACCATGATCAAGTGGCATTCATCCCAGGGATGCAGGGATGGTTCAATATACACAAATCAGTAAATGTAATATATCATATCAACAAAGCCAAAGACAAAAAACATATGATCATCTCATAAGATACAGAAAAAGCTTTGGGTAAAGTCCAACACTCATCCATGATAAAACCCCTACAGAAAATAGAAATAGATGGTCTTTACCTCAACCTAATCAAAGCCATCTATGAGAAACCAACAGCCAATGGACAAACAATTAAAACTTTCACTTTAAAATTAGTAAAGAAGACAAGGATGTTCACTATCACCACTCCTATTCAACATAGTTCTGGAAGCATTAGCCAGAGAAATTAGACAAGATACAGAAAGAAAAGAAACAAAGATTGGAAAGGGAAAAGTGTAATTATCACTATTCAGAGATGACATGATACTTTACATAGAAGACCTCAAAAACTCTACAAAAAGACTCCAAATAAGCAAATTCAGTAGTATAGCTGGATACAAAACCAACATTCAAAAACCAATAGTGTTCCTATACACAGACAACAAACACACTGAGAGACAAATTAAGTAGATCATACCTTACATCATAGCATCCAAAAAATTGAATTTAGGAAGCAATCTAACAAAAGAAGTAAAAGATCTACACAGTGAAAGCTATAGCACTCTGAAAAAATAGATCAAATAAGATCAGAAAATGGAAATATATTTCTTGCTCATGGGTAGGAAGAACCATCATTACAAAAATGACCATAGTCCCAAAACTGTTCTGCAGATTCAATGCACTCCCAATTAAAATATTATTAGTATACCTCACAGATCTAGAGAAAATATTACTACAATTCATCTGTAACCAGAAGAGATCCAGAGTAGCAAAAGCAACCCTGGGTACAATGGCAAGTCAGGCGGAATCATAATTCCTGACTTGAAATTATATTACAAAGCTGCTGTTATAAAATCAGGATCAGTGGAACAGACTAAAAGGTGCAATCATAACCACAAACATATTCTGCCACCTTATCTTCGAGAAAGAGGACAAATAAGTCCACTGGAAGAAAGACATCCTCTTTAAAAATGGTGCTGGATGAACTGGTTTGCCACACACCAAATCTGAAAAGTAGGCCCATGTCTATCACCATGCATGAAATTAAAGTGAAAGTGGATTAAAGATATAAATATTAAAATAGAAACATTAAATCTACTGGAAGGGAAAGTAGGTAAAAATCTTGAAGATAAAGGGGTAGACAGAGAATTCATGAACAAAAACCAAACTGCACGAGAAATTCTTCAACAACAACTGGGCTCTCACCTTATTTAAAAGTTTTTGCACATCTAAAGAAATCACCAGCATAGCACAAAGAAAACCCACAAATTTGGAAAACATATTAACCAACCGTCCCTCAGACAAAGGATTTCTATCTACAATATATAAAAAATTTTAAAAATCAGACCCCCAATATTGAAAGACCCAATTCAAGATTTGCTACTGAGATGAATACACACTTCACAGATAAATACAAATGGCAAATAAATACATGAAAAAATGTTCAACATCATTAGTGATTCAAAAAATGCAAATTCAAACAGCACTGAGGTTCCATCTCACCTCAGAAAGAATGACTATCATCAAGAAATAAACCAGTAACAAATGCTGCAGGGGCTGTGGGGAAATAAGAACACTGTTTTTGGGAGTGTAGACTGGTGAAACCACTATGGAAATCAGTCTGGAGTTTTCCTCAAGAAACTAGCGTTAGCGGTCACATTTAACCCAGCTGTTCTCCTTCTGGGTATTTTTCCACAAGAACTAAAAATATACTACAAAGATGCACCTATGTTTATAGCAGTGTATTATATAATAGTTAAATTGAGGAAACAGCCTAAATGCTCTCCAACTGTGGAATGCATAAAAATCTGTGGTATTTTTATATAATGGAATATTACTCAAGTATAAAGAAAGATCATCTCTAGGCTTTTATAAGTAAATGGATGCCACTAGAGACCATGCTCATAAATGAAAAAAATATGACTCACATGTGTAAACATGATATTGTCTCTGTCTTGGTTACTTTTCTCTCGTTGCTGAGAAAAAATACCCAACACCCAAAATGAGGGAAGGAAAGGTTTGTTTAGCTTACAGTTTGTGAAGGTTTCAGTCCATACTTGGCTGGTTCTGAGGCAGAGTGGCACATGGCAGAGGGCAAACATTTGTGGCAGCAGAACATAGCAAAAACAACCTGAGCAAAAGGGAGGGATGGCTGCAAGCAGCCTCCTTTTCTCCCTTACATTGTAAACAGGCTACCCCCACCCAGGGGGTGTGTAGCACTCCCATAATCTCCATGCCCTCCTCTTCCACAGGCTCAGGATGTGTACAAAGCAAGCTCCCTGGCTTCCGGCTGAGTCACTCAGCCAAACCTCTAGATGCCTGAAGTTGACAAAATGTATCAACCATCACAGTCTCCCTAGTATAAGAACCTGAAAGAGTAAACGAAATCTAAAGGTGCAATAGATAGTGTCAAAGGGAAAGAAACTGCTCAAAAGGAAAGAACAATTGGGATGGGGGAAAGGAGAAAATAAGGAAAGGAAAAATGTTTATAAACACACACACCCACACCTACACACCCACAAACCCACCCACACACACACACACACAAGATGGCTGGGGTATCAGTTGTACTAACTTCCATAGCTTTCTTGAATCAGTTGATATTTAATTGTTTATTCATTCTTACATCTGTATTTGTTTATCTGTGTAACCAATATGAAGATAACAGTACATAATATAACAATTGTTAATTTCTTATCACTTTGTCTAAAATTCTGTATTTTTTCATGCTGCTTCATTTATATCTGTGTGTTTTTTAATATGTTTTGGTTCTTTTATCTTTAAAAATAAAGCTTAAAAAATTGATGAACATCTGCAGTATGCTAGGTCAGGTTTTGGACAGAGCACATTAAAATAGAGTAAGAAAAGTCCCTTAACATGAAGCTTATTTTTTTAGTTAGGTAGATGTTAATATAACAATAAAATGATTGTCACATCTTTAAATTACATACAGTTAGTACTGATGAGGATATGAGGCTTTGGAGCTCTCTTGGGTTGCTGCTGAGAATACGGAGTAGTATGATCATTATGTGAAAAATCATATAGAGGTTCTTCAAAAAATTAAACAGAATCAACATTTGATCTAATAATTTCACTTCTGAGTATAGTACATGCATAAGAGGCAGAGATTTGAAGATCAATTTTTAGGTCTCTGTTCTTACATATTATTTAAAATAGTTAGGAAGCCATACAAGTGTCCATCCGTGGATAAAGAAAGTATACAGGCACCATGGAAGATCACTGAGCCTTGAAGAGGGAGAACATTTTGATACAGGTCATACACATATGAAATAAAATGCAGCTTAATTCTCTGGTTTCTCTTCAGATCATATAAATCCTTCACCATTTAAAATGAAGGTTAGGTAAGGTAAAAGAGGGCTGAGTAGCTGATATTTAGTGGGTACAAGGTTTCATTGAGAAAGATAAAATTGATCTGGAGAAGGATTGTGGTAGTGTTTTCACAATCCTATTCAATTCCACTGAAATTTCCATTTAAAATGATTAAAATATACCAGTCACTATAGTTAATAGGTTTTTTGTTTTGTTTACACAGCAAACATTTAACTTTTTGGGTTTTTAAAAATTTTGATTAAATTTATTGGTGCAATTTAGATATACATAACTATCACATTCATATAGGGACTTTGTATATGTATGTGATTTATTAGGTTTCTCCTTTTCCCCAATCCATTCCCCTCCCATCAAGTCCTCCTCCTCTCCCTATTTACAAGCTTTGTTTCTATCTTTTCCTTTTTATCATTTTTTCCTTTTCCCTTCATTCATTAATCCATTCCCCCTCCCTAATTTCTCTTTCCATTTTAACAGTTTCTTCCTGTTTCACAGTATCTATTGCACATTTTGCTCCTTATTTATTCATGTTAAAAGGCATTTGGATTATTTCCAAGGTTTAACTACTACAACCTATGCTATAAATATGGGTGTACATACATCACTGTGCTACGATGTTTTCAATTTTTCTAGGAAGATGACAAGAACGGGAATCATTGGGTCAAATGTAATCTCTAATCCTAGCTTTTTTTTTTTTTAAGTAATCTCTAGACTAATTTCCCCAGTAGTATACCTTCCCACCAAGAGTGGAGAAGGATTCCTTTACCCCCACAGCCTCATCAGCATTTATTATTGGTTGATGTCTTGATGATAGCCGCTCTTTCTGTAGTGAGATGGAATCTGAATTTTGCTTACTTTGCATCTCTCAAATAACCAGTGATATTGAACTTTTCCTCATTTATTCATTTTCCATTTTTATTCCTTTACCTGAGAAGTATGAATTCACCTCATTGCTCATCTTTCGATTGGGTCTTTAAATTTTGGTTATTTGATTTTTTCAATTATTTATGCATTCTAGATGTTAGTCCTTTGTCTGAGAGACTACTAGATAAAATATTTGCCCATTCTGTAGGTTGCCTTTGCAATCTGTTGGTGATTTCTTTTAATATGCAAAAACTTTGTAATAGAATGTGATACCAGTTATTCATATTTGTATTATTACCTATGCAGTCAGGGTTTTATTTTTAATGAAATCTTTGCCTAAAACTATGTCTTCAAGGGTTCTGCCTATTATCTCTTCCTGCAGATTTAGTGTGTCTGTTCTAGTATTTAGATTTTTGATCCATTTTAATTTTAGTTTAGTACATGATAATAAACATGGGTATACTTTTAGTATTCAGCATGAGAAAAACCCATTTTTCCAGCACCATTTATTAAAAAGGCTATCTTCCCTCCAGTAAATGTATTGGCCCCTCTGTCAAAGATAAAATGGCTGAGTGTTTGGACTTCTTTTTTCATCTTTTAATCATTTCCATTGATCCTAAGTCTACTATATTTTTGCCAGTGCCACACTGTTTTATTGCAGTAGATTTGTTGTATACTTTCAAGGCTGGGATTGTGATGCTGCTGCCTCAACTTTGTTTCAGAAAATTGTTTTTGCTATTTCAGATCTCTTTTGGTTCCAAATAAATTTTAAGAATGTTTTCTTTAGTTCTGTGAGCATTGCTTCCTTTTCAATTTCATTAAAGAGTTTCAGTATCATTAGCATTATTTCTTCTCTACATTTCTTGCAGAATTCAGTTGTGAATCCACAAGGACCTGAGGTTTTCTTTTAGGGAAAATTTAATTACATTTTGAATTTCATTGACTAATATGGGTTATTTAGAATTTTTGTATCATTTAGTTTCAGTTTTGACAATTCACATGTGTGGGAGACTGCCGAGAGACCTGCAGTCGGCATCCATCTTGAAATGTATCAGCCATCTTAAGAGCCTTGAGTTTAGTTTCAGTTTCTATCCTGAGTTAAGTTTCTATTTTTCTGAGCTAAGTTTCTGTTTCCCATAAATCATATGATGTAACCACATGCTATCGCCTGATGTCTGAACCTCCCTCATGTGATACCTGGACCTCCCTCCGTTGCTTAGTTACCCGCTGACGTCATTTCCCACTCCTGCACTGTATATAAACCCGAGACTTCTGCCTAATAAACGAGACTTGATCAGACTCCTGTCTTGCCTCCATTTCTTGTGTCCCTCTTGTCTCTTTTTCATCCCACTCTGCCTCTAGGGCCTTTGTTGACTACCTGCGGGTCGGGACAAGTGGCGCCCAATGTGGGGCTTGAGTACAGGGGATCCAGTGAGGACAGCTGTTCAGAAGTCGTGCGCCCGCCTCCAACGAGACTGGAGAGATAAGAGGATCGGTCCGACGTGGGAACCTGCTGCGTCTGACGCACCTCGGTAAGAACAGCAATTATGGGACAAGCAATGAATAAACATGAGATGTTTGTTAAAGAGCTAGAAAAAGCTCTCCAGGCACGAGGAGTAAAGGTTAAATATAAACAGTTATGTGAATTTTTTTATTATATTAATAATGTTTGTCCTTGGTTTCCTATTGATGGAACGATTAGTTCAGACAAATGGAAATTAGTTGGTGATGCACTTAAGTCTTATTATACAGTGTTTGGGGTTACAAAGGTACCGATAACCGCTTTTTCATATTGGAATTTAATTGATGAGATTTTATCTCCTAAAAATTTTGATGCTACAATTGCTAATGTGGTTGAAAAAGGTGAGATTATTTTACAAAATGAGGTTATAGAACAATCGGCAACTCAAAACCATAATGTAGATAAACTAGATGAAGACCTTATGTCTTTTGAAAGTGATAGTGAGGACGATCAAGCTAAACAAATTGAGAACAAAGAGTCCTCCATGATTGATATAAAAAAGATGGAGCCCTTGAAATCAGGTTCAAACCAGTTTGAATCTGGTCTAAAACAGGAAGTTACATCTAATCCTCTTGATTTGAGAAACTAAATCTAAAATTACGCCCAGTCTTAGTGACTCATCGGAAATGGGAGGAACTAAGCCCAAAACTAAGTTATATGCTGATTTGTCAGAAATTTCAGAAACTAAAATGGAGAAAACAGATGAAAGTCATAATGATGTGGCAAAGATGGCTGCCGCTGCTGAATATCGCACAGCGAAAATGGCTATTAGATGTTATAATTTAGATTGGCCGCCTAATATTCAACGTCCTCCACCTTATGGTACTAATCATAATGCTCCTCCATCAGCATATCCAGTCCTTGATGATTCTAGTAAAGAATTAAAAAATAATATTGAACTTATTAAAGAACGAATAAAATTACGGATAGAACAACAAGATCTTTTAACTCAAGAGATAAAAATAAAAAAGCATCATCAAAATCTTATAGCTGAATTAGATGAAATAAATATACATGATTCTAAAAAACGATTAGATATAAAAACAGATACCTCACAAAATTCAAAACCAACTATAAAAGGTATCATTCCAAAGTCTATTCCTCAAGTTAGTTCTATTGTAGAAATGAATAAACTGGAAACATTTCCAGTAACTGAAACAACAAATGATCAAGGACAAGTTCTCTGCACTCTTCTTACCTTGGATTTTAAAATGATAAAAGAGCTCAAAACAGCAGTGGCTCAATATGGAGCTACAGCTCCTTATACTACAGCAATTTTAGAATCTATAGTTGTTAATTGGCTTACTCCTGGAGATTGGTATACACTAGCTAAAGCTACTCTCTCTGGAGGAGAATATCTTCTATGGAAATCAGAATATGTGGATAATTGTAAAGAGTTTGCTAAACACAATGCTCAGGCAAATAATGGACTTTTGATATGTTAGTGGGAGAAGACAATTTTGATACTAAAGAAGCTCAAATTTTATATGATCCAGGACTATATACACAAATTCTTACAGCTGCAAATAGGGCATGGAGAAAATTACCTTCCAAAGGAGACATGAGTTCTTCTCTCACTAGCATTAGACAAGGACCAGATGAACCTTTCTCAGATTTTGTTTATCGCTTGCTTACTGCAGCCGGCAGAATTTTTGGAAACGCTGATGCAGGTACAGATTTTGTTAGACAATTGGCTTATAAAAATGATAATGCTGCCTGTCAAGCTGCTATTCGACCATATAGAAGAAAGACTGATTTAACAGGTTATATACGTCTTTGTTCTGATATTGGAACTGCTTATCAGCAAGGTCTTGCTGTGGCCGCTGCTAAAAAGAACATTACTGTCAAACAATATTTATCTCAACGAAATAAATGCTTTACTTGTGGAAAAACTGGTCATTTTGCCAAAAATTGTAACAAAGGAAACAAAGGTCCTATTGACAATCCTAACACAAAAATGCCAGGTCTATGTTCTAGATGCAAAAAAGACATTGGGTAAATAATTACAAATCAAAAACAGATACTGATGGTAATAAATTAATTCCACATTGGGTAGGTGATTACAGATCACAATCAGAGACTGAAGGCAAAAAAATCAATTCTGATACAGGGAAACGGGTATTGGGGCCAGCCCCAGGCCCCCAAACCTGTACCCAAACCCAGACAAATTTATGGGGCACTCAAATTTATTCCACAAACCAACAATTAATCACAAAACAACAACAATCCATTTCTGATCTCTGTAGAGCCACAACAGGTAGCGCAGGATTGGACCTCAGTTCCACCTCCTACACAGTATTAACACCTAAAATGGGGGTTCAAGCTCTTCCTACAGGAATTTTTGGACCTCTACCAAAGGGGTACCTTTGGTCTTATAATAGGTCGAAGTAGTTCTACTCTTAATGGTATTCAAGTTCTCCCAGGAGTTATAGATAATGACTATACAGGTGAAATTAAGGTTATGGCTTCTTCTCCTAAATTTATTAGTACTATTCAAACAGGACAATGATTTTCACAATTGTTACTTCTGCCTCTAATTCAGACACCTAATAAATTTGTCTCACAACAGAGAGGTAATAAAGGATTTGGTTCGTCGGATGTATATTGGGCAAAAGTTATTTCTGCACATAAATATCTCATGACTCTATGGTTAGATGGTAAAAAATTTTCTGGATTAATTGACACAGGTGCCGATGTTACTATTATTAAGAAAGAGGTTTGGCCCAAGGCTTGGCCTTTAGACATCACTATGACTCACCTACAGGGCATAGGACAAAGTCAAAACCCAAAAAGAAGTTCAAAATTATTAACTTGGAAAGATTTGAAAGGAAATAAAGGCACTGTACAACCTTATGCTATAGCTGGTTTACCAGTAAATTTATGGGGAAGAGATTTATTATCTCAATTTGGTATGATTATGGGGAGCCCTAATGGTGCAGTCACTGCTCAAATGTTGAGAAGTGGATTTGTACCAGGTCAAGGCCTAGGTAAGGATAATACTGGAATAACAACACCTATAGAAGCTACTCCAAAATTCGACAGATCAGGTTTGGGCCATTTTCCATAGGGGCCATTGATACTTCTGTGACTCATTCAGAAAAAATTACATGGTTATCTGAGGAACCTGTTTGGGTCGATCAATGGCCTCTGTCCTCTATAAAATTAATGGCTGCACAACAGCTAGTACAGGAGCAGCTTGAAGCTGTCCATATAATTCCTTGTAATTCACCTTGAAATACTCCTATTTTTGTCATTAAAAAAAAAATCAGGTAAATGGCGATTGTTGCAAGATCTTAGAACAATAAATAAAACCATGATGTTAATGGGTGCTTTACAACCAGGTCTTCCTTCACCTGTTGCTATACCTTTAGGTTATTTCAAAATCATTATAAATTTAAAAGGTTGTTTTTTCACCATACCTTTACATCCTGATGATCAAAAACGATTTGCCTTCAGCCTGCCTGCTACTAATTTTAATGCACCCATGAAAAGATTCCAATGGTCTGTTCTTCCACAAGGCATGGCAAATAGTCCTACTTTGTGTCAATCCTTTGTTGCTCTAGCTTTGCAACCAATAAGAGATTGATGGCCAGATATGTATGTAATACATTACATGGATGATATCTTAGTGGCTGGTCAAAATGGTGGTAAGGTGCTTCAATGTTATGAAGAATTACAGTCTGCTCTATCTGATAAAAGATTGCAGATTGCACCTGATAAAGTTCAACTTACAGATCCATATACATATTTAGGTTTTCAAATGAGAGGATCACAGGTTTTTTCACAAAACTTGGAACTAAGATTAGATAAGCTTAAAACTTTAAATGATTTTCAAAAACTTCTTGGGGATATTAATTGGCTTATGCCTTATTTAAAGCTCTCTAAAAGTCAATTAAAACCTCTCTATGACATCTTACATGGAGATGCCAACCCCACACCTCCTCATATACTTACACCTGAGGGGAGACAAGCCATACATATAGAAGAACAAGCTATTCTGTCTCAAACAGTTACATTTATAGATTATGATAAACCTTTACAATATATTATTTGTAATACAACATTATCTCCAACTGCTGTTTTTTGGCAAACAGCACCTTTAATGTGGATTCATTTGCCTGTTACGCCTAAAAGAGTTATTGAGCCATATTATAAAATGATATCTGATCTTATAATTCTGGGAAGAGAACAAGAAAGATGTTAATTTGGTAAAGAACCAGATGTTATTATACAACCTTATACTAAAGATCAAATCAATTGGTTTATACAAACTACTGAGTTTTGGCCTGTTGCTTTAGCCTCCTATATAGGTCTTTTAGATAATCATTATCCTCCAAATAAACTTATTGATTTTGCTAATAAGCATAAATTTGTTTTTCCTAAAGTCACCACACTTCATCCATTAAAGGATACATTGTTAATATTTACTGATGGTTCTTCTACAGGCATAGCTGCCTATGTTTCCCAAAATCCAGATCAAACGGTACAATTTCAAACAAACAGTACCTCTGCTCAATTAGCAGAATTACATGCTGTCATTGCTGTTTTTTCTGACTTTTCTACTCAATCATTTAATATTTATACAGACAGTGCTTACATAACACGTTCTGTTCCACTACTAGGAACTGCTGGTCAAATAAAAACTGTTTCTAATGCTGGAAACCTATTTTGACAATTACAAATGCTTATAACCAAGAGAAAACATCCTTTTTTCATTGGACATTTATGTGCTCACTCTGGATTGCCAGGTCCTTTGGTCAATGGCAATCATAAAACTGATTTAGCAACTCGCTTACATGCTGATCATTTATCACTTCTACTGATGATACTGATAAAGTTGCCTTGGCACAAAAAGTCATCAATTACATCACCTAAATGCACAAACTCTCCGACATTTACATAATATTACTAGAAAACAGGCTAGACAAATAGTCAAAAATTGTCCTTCTTGTGCCATACACCTTCCAACTCCTCATCTTGGAGTTAATCCTAGAGGTCTAATTCCTAATACATTATGACAAATGGATGTTACTCACATTCCTGAATTTGGTACACTCAAATATGTTCATGTGATTATAGATACTTTTGGTGATTTTATTTTTGCTTCTCTTCAATCTGGTGAAGCTACTAGACATGTGATTAGTCATATGCCTAATGCTGTATCTGTCTTGGGATGTCCTCAATGGATAAAGACTGACAACGGTCCAGGTTATTCTAGTTCTACCTTTTCTAAATTTTGCAAACACCTTCATATTCAACATATTACAGGTATACCTTATAATCCTCAAGGTCAAGAAATAATTGAAAGAACACATCTTTCTATAAAACTTACTGTAAATAAAATAAAAATGGGGGAATGGTATCTCACAAGGAGGTCACCAAGAAATATTCTTTCTCATGCTCTATTTATTCTCAATTTTTAAATTTGGATGCCAATGGTCAATCAGCAGCTACTCGCTTCTGGCATACAGAAACACAAAAACAATTTGCTTCTGTGCTATGGAAAGACCCTATAAGTAATTTGTGGCATGGTCCAGATCCGGTTCTCATCTGGGGTCGAGGATCAGTATGTATATATTCTAAAGAAATGAAATGTGCAAGATGGTTACCAGAACAATTGATAAAACAAATAGATTCTAAACAACAAACACAAGACAAATTGAGTGATGGTTCTGAGGATGAAGAATTATCCCAAAGATATTATTGTATATATACTATTGATATATAATTGCAAATTCACTTTTCATATTCATAAAAACAAATATAAGACTGACTGTTAAAAATTGTTATTGAAAGTCTTGTTTGTGTCCTTAAGAATTATGAAAACCTAAGAGTTAAGATTCTGTTCAGCAAGAGAGCTCCTGGCGGATACAGATGTTCCCGAGGATGAGCGGTCTGGCCAACTGCCTGTTCTCGCCTAATGGCCTTTAATGAATGTTTTGGGTGTCGAGTTGGAAAGGACAAAAACAATAAAATGATATAATTGATATAAATAATTTTATAAAACTGTTTAAAGATCTAAACTCCAATTTAATACAAACAAAATTATATAATTAATTAATCGTATAACAAAAAGTTTAAGTATTCCATTACACCAAAGCATTACAAACAGTTCTTTCAGATAATGGATTCTAAAACTTGGATTTTGGCATTGGGAATTTTTATCATACTGTGACAACTTTCTGATAGTGGTCTTCAATCTTCCCCGTGGCAAGAAGGATTGGTAAAATGGAGTAGACAAGGAATGCAAGGTAAGTTGGCCAGACAGGGCATGTATGGTGCCCCATGTGACTGTGAGGGAGGTACTATTACAACCAAGCCTGAACAATATATCAGTTACACAGATTGCGGTAATAAAATATCTTACTTAACATACATGAGAACCATAAAAAGAATCTACATACAAAGCTGGAGATGTTATTATAGGCCTCCAGTAATATCCCATGGCCAACCAGGACTATGTCCTACAGAATGTATTACTTATTATACCACAATGCATTCTTCTTGTTACGAATCAGTACAGGAATGTACAGGAATAGATAATAATGTATATTTTACAGCTATATTGCAGCGCACTGCCACTGGTGCCTTTGGAGATGATTGGTCTAATATTCTATGGACTTTAAAAAGTCATAAATATATTCAGGCTTCATGCCGCGGCACCCCAGGTAAACCGGTGTGCTGGAATAAAACTGCCCCAATACATATTTCTGATGGTGGCAGACCACAAGATAAAATTAGAGAAATTAATGTACAAAGACAAATGGAGAACATTATAAAACAGATATCTTTAAAAACCAATCATCACACTCTGACACTTTCTAAATTACAACAAAAAATTGATTTAAATATTCAAACCTCGGATATTCTAAAGGCTACTTTAATGGCTCTTAATGTGTCTAATCCTAATTTAGCTAAAGAATGTTGGCTGTGCATGACTCAAGGTACTCTCATGCCTCTCGCTATTCCATCAAATTTCACTTTAAATAATGTTATAAACCCTACACATCCTAATTGTACCTTAGGACTACCTTTTAAAGTTCAACCTGTAGCTGTTAAATTTATCTCATGTATACAAGGAAGTTTTCAGAGCAACAAAAATGCAATTGATGTTGGATTCGTTACTTTTACTAATTGTATTCAAACAATTACTTATAGTTCTTCTATTTGCCTTTCAAGAGGACAAGTATTCATTTGTGGAGGAAATCTAGCTTTTACCTTTTTGCCTGATAATTGGACAGGATTATGTGTTATAGCTACCTTATCACCTGATATAGAAATCATCCCTGGAGATGAACCTATTCCTAGTCCCAGCTTTGATTATACTGTAGGTCACCCTAAAAGAGTTAAAAGGGTAATTCAGTTTATTCCTTTATTAGTAGGATTAGGAATTTCAGGAGCTCTAGTCACAGGTTCATCAGGGATGGGAGTTGCTATACATTCTTATAACAAACTTTCTAATCAAATAGCTGATGAAGTCCAAGCCTTGTCTAGCGCTATTCAGGATATTCAAGATCAGATAGATTCTTTAGCGGAGGTAGTACTCCAAAATAGAAGAGGATTAAATCTTTTAACTGCAGAACAGGGAGGGATTTGTTTGGCTTTACAGGAACGCTGTTGCTTTTATGTAAACAAGTCTGGCATCGTTCGAGACAAGATAAAAAAGCTCCAAGAAGATCTGGTAAAAAGACGAAGAGAGTTATTCGAAAATCCGCTCTGAAGCATATGGAACGGAATCCTACCTATCTTCTCCCCCTAGTGGGACCTCTAATTGTGTTCTTAGTGCTTCTTTTATTTGGACCCTGTATTTTTAACAAATTGGTGGCTCTTATTAGACAACAATTTACTAATATGATGGATGCTATTGAAATGAAACGGATTCAAGTCCACTATCACAGGCTTGCTACAGAACTCGAGAAAGCAAATCATAACAATGCTCAGTAAAATCAATGGGCTATTCTAGCTTTCTCACCTTGGTGTGCTGGACTGGATAGCCAGAGATGGCAACTGGAGGCTCACGTGTATTATCAACTACCGCCTAAGACAGGAACAAGGCCTTTTGCTGCCTTGCTTTCCAGTGACGGGTAAGGTATAGTTTGGTTCCACGTGAAAGCATCCTGACCTAAGATAGGCACAGTCCCCTCAAGTAGATTTGGTCTTTTAATAAATAAAATAAAAAAGGGGGACCTGTGGGAGACCGCTGAGAGACCTGCAGTCGGCATCCATCTTGAAATGTATCAGCCATCTTAAGAGCCTTGAGTTTAGTTTCAGTTTCTATCCTGAGTTAAGTTTCTATTTTTCTGAGCTAAGTTTCTGTTTCCCATAAATCATATGATGTAACAACATGCTATCACCTGATGTCTGGACCTCCCTCACGTGATATCTGGACCTCCCTCCGTTGCTTAGTTACCCACTGACGTCAATTCCCACTCCCGCACTGTATATAAACCTGAGACTTCAGCCTAATAAAAGAGACTTGATCAGACTCCTGTCTTGTCTCCATTTCTTGTGTCCCTCTTGTCTCTTTTTAATCCCACTCTGCCTCTAGGGCCTTCGTTGACTACCCGCGTGTCGGGACACACATGTATCTAGAAAGCTGTCTACTTCTTCTGTGTTTCCCATGTATAAGTTCTCAAAGTAGATATTGATGATCTTCGGGATTTCCACAAGAGCACTGTGATTTCATCCCTTGCATTCCTAACTGCATGAATTTGAGTCTCTTCTTTCCTTTTTTGGGGGCGGTCCAGCTGCAGCAGGTCCAGGAGATTCCTGCAGAAGGGAACAACATGGGCAAAGAGACAACACAGATACCGGAAGTCCTTCTGGTGGGTCGTGGGAGTCAGGCTCTTCTGACACAGAGAAATGTTTTTTGCTTTGTTTTATACTTTTGCAATTACATATAAAACTCTTAGATACAATGAGGTTTCCATTTTAGTTATAGATTCAGACATGGTTGACCAACCACCTGGACTCAACCATAGTGGGAAATCAACTTTTTAAAGCACATAAAAGGAAGCAAAAAGATTAATCACTAGGAGTTCTTGATTAAGTATAATTTTTCACAGAGTTGATCACTTGGCTACTGGGCAACAGGACCCACATTTACAATATCTCCATCTAGAGTCAGTCCAGCACACACAAGGCCTTCGCCTAATGTTTTCCCATGCACTGAGATTTGCACAGTGCTCCCCTCCTGTTCTGGTGAGTGAACATTGTCACATAAGAGGTAGGAAACTCATGCAAAACTCCATGGTGACATTTACTCTCTCTTTCAACCCTGAAAGGGTGCCTTTCATCCTGGATTCTGATTCCTCAACTACTTTAAGTTCTGATCCTTCAGGTCCCCAACCATCCCTCAACAACAGCACAATGAATATCTGGAAAGCTATGATTATTAAAGAGTAGAGGGACATCCATCCTACATAGTCCCTGCTTTGCAGATATTGCCTGCCAGTCCTGACGTTGTCAAGGAACTGACATTGGAAGATCTCTAGCATTTTTTGATAAATTTGGCTAAGTGTTTATCAATTTTATTTAATATTTCAAAGAACCAACTATTTGATTCTTGATTCTTGATGTTGTTTTTTTAGTCTCAATTGCATTAATTTCTGCTCTGTATCATTTCTTTCTTCATATGAGCCTTGGGTTTGATTTGTTCTTTTCCAGAAACTTGAGTTTCAGTATTAAATTGTTTATTTAAACTCATTCTATTTCCCTGATGTGAAAATTCAACTCTATAAATTTTTCCTCAGGACTGCTTTCATTGCATTCCATAAGTTCCAGTATGTTTTACTGGCATTATTATTTAAGGGTAGGTACTGTTTAATTTCTTCTTTAATTTCCTCTGTGACCCATTGGTTGTTCATTAGGGTGTCATTTAATTTCAATGTGTTTGTGTAGTTTTTGTAACTTCTTTTGCCTTTGATATCCATTTTCATTGCACTATGGTCAGATAATATATTTCAAGTAATTTCATTTCCTCTGCATTTACTTTAGCATGACTTATAGGCTAGTATTTTGTCTATTTTGGAGAACAAACTATGTGCAGCTGGGAAGAATGTGTATTCTACTGCTTTGGGGTAGAACACTGCTAGACATCTACTAAGTCCATTTGGTCACAGGTTTGATTTAATTCTGATATTTCCTTTTTGATTTTTTGTCTAGTTGGTCTGTGAGATTGTGGCAGTGGGCTATTGAGGTCACCATTATTATTTTGTTAGTGCTTATTTTATTTTTCATGTCTGTTAATATATTTTTCTTATACTTGTGTGCCATGGAATTTGATGCTTATATACTTATGATTGTTATTTTGTCTTCTTGGAATTTTCCCTGAAAAAATATGTAGTGATTTTTCTGTCTCTTTTCATCAGTCTTGGCTTGAAGTTCACATTGTCTGTAAACACAATAGCTACCCCTGCTTTTTCTGGGTTCCTTTCACATGGAGCATTTCTTTCCATACTTTGACTTTCAGTCTATGGATTTCTGTTTGAGTTAAATATGTTTACTGTTTGCAGCATAATTGTTAGATCTTGCTTCTTGATCCATTCTGCCAGTCTGTGTCTTTTGATTGGATTAAGATTATTATATTGATGTTTGCAACTGGTATATATTTTCCTTGTCCTTCTGATATGATTTTTCTGTTGTTCCTTCCCTATCTTTCCCTTCCATGTAATTGATGCCCTGCCTGGTGGCTTGTTTCTATTGTTTTATTTATTTTTTAAATTGTGGTCTTTGTTTTCTCTTTCTAAGGTACCCTTCAGAGCATTTTGGACAGGTAATTTGGTTATCATGAATTTCTTTAGTGATCCTTTGTCATGAAATTATGTTATTTCTCCACTAATTTTTGAAAGATAGTTTTGCAGGAAACATCAAATCAGGTTGAGGATTGTGTTGCCTTGTATTAAAAAATACTTCTCTCCATGATCTCCTTGATTTTATGGTTGTATTGAGTATACTTCTGTGATTCTGATGGGTTTTGCTTTATAGGTGATTGGCTCCTTTCTTTAACCACTTTTAATCTTAGGTTCTAGCTCTCAATTTCTGGAATCTTGATTATTACATGCATTGGTGTAGATTTCTTTTTGTCATTTGGCTCTTTAGAGCTCTATATGCTTCATTTATTTTTATGTCGAATTCTTTATCCATGCTTGGGAAGTTTTCTGCCATTACTTCTGTGGAGAACTTCTTCTACAGCATTTGCACTGTCTCCAGCTTTCTCATTAACTCCAGTCAACCTTATATTATTCTTCATTGCTTCATCGTGTAGCTTTTGGATTGATTTTTCATTGGGCCTTACTTTTTTTTAAGATATCTTTCTTTTTGTGGTCATGGGCTGCAACCCTGTCTTCTAGATTTGATATTCTATCTTCATCTTCATTCAAACAGTTGTGTACACTTTTAATGGAGTTTTTAATCTAGAATTTTGTTTGGATCTGTTTCAGGGATTTCATTTCTTTCCTGTGTAGGGCATTCATGATTTCCATTATTTTCCTAAGTTCCTCTATTTTTTAATATCTGTGTCTGCTATAATGTCTTTCATTTTTAGCCAGGTGTAGTGGCACAAGTCTGTAATCCCAGCACTTGTGGCTCTGAGGGAGGAGAAATGCCATGAATTTGAGGCCAGCCGGGATATATGGTGAGCCCAGGGCAACCATTTGTTTCTATAGACTCATCTATTTTTTTTTTTTTCACTTGTGCTGCTACCATTTCATAAACTTGCATTGGGTGGCTTCAGATTTCCTCTCTCTCATTGTGTTCTAGACTTATCCTGGGTGTGAGCTAAAGGTTTGAAATTGCATTTTGCTTCTGCATATTGTCATTTTTTTATGTTCTATTTTATTTTGTTCTGTGTAGGTTTCTTATGGTAGATAGATTTGTCACTAGTATTGAAGGTTCCTAGGAAAAGACTATTCTTCAGGGATGTCTTTTAGGTGTAAGTGGCTCTTGGTCTTTGTGTCTATCCCAAGAAACAATCTATTAAGGAAGAGAAACTGCTACCTATTTGGTTCAGCACCAAGTCCTTTGATACTGGACTACAGTGATAGCTATGGCCCCATAAAAATCACAGTTGTCATACAAGAGACAAAAATTTATTATACCAGGTATGACATCCAGATAAAGTAGGAATAACAATAGTATCAAGCACACGTTAGTTACTGACAAACATTGGTAACTGTTAATCTTACACACTTAACCATAGGAGTCAGTTCTATAGTTACATATCTAAATCCAACACATACACAGAACTTGTATGCAATGATTTTCACCTCAGTAGGTGATTTTATCTTGTATAAGAGGGATGTAAGAGCGTAGTAAGGATGTAAGTATAGTAGAAGCACAGCTGGAGGGCAAAGGATAATCACTCAAGTTTTGGGAAACTGAAGAACACAACAGAGAAAGAATGAAAGCAAAAGCAAAAGAGTGTTGACGTGAACCAGAAATAGAAGGGTCCATAATTTTTCATATCGTGCTTCATTCACATGAAAGTATCATAAAATCAAGAGAGATTGTTCAGGAGAGACAGAAGGAAAATGAAAAGAAGAAAACAAAAGATAAGAAACATAAAGAATGAAAACAGAAAAAGAAACAGAAAACAACCAGAGAAAAGAAAGCCAATCAAAGAAAAAGAAAAATAATAAAAAGCCTCTCGTATCCACAGCTCTCTGATAGTGTCCAAGTTGGATCCCAGAAATATGCTATGTAATCTCGCAAAGTTTGCTGCAGGATTTGTGCTGGGTATCGGGATGATCTTGACCTCTGCACGTGGTGGCTAAAACTTAATTTAAGCAGACAATGTTCTTAATGTCTGCTTCTCCTTATGATTGTCTCTGCAGAACTCTCATTTTTTGTGGCATCCTCAGGTAAGGAAAGCCCCAAGTTGCTCCCAGACTTGTGTACAGTTGGCTCCTTCTGGACCTTGCATGTCTTTCTCTGTTCCACACCACTGACTCCTCTTACCCACTCAGATGGAGAGTGACCTGCCCCCTTTAGGCCAGGGCTGCTTGCCTGCTTATGCTGCTGGCCCAAGGGTGGGTGCTCTCTTTATCTCAGAAGAGGAAGATGTTTCCAGTCTTCTGTATTTAGGGCTAAGTCTGGCTTTAAGTGGCCACCAGAATGGAGTCTAGGTTATCCCAGCTCCTGTTTCTCAGCAGAGTTTCCACTAGTCTGCTCCCACCTGCCAGCAGTCTACTGTGACTCGATGGCTCTTCTCTCATTGCACTCTGGATATTGGCAGTGAAGCCACTTGGGACTGTTCTGCTGCTGGAGTTCACCCCAAGGCCTGTGAAATACAATGGTAGCACCGCCCATTTGCTTCTGTTCTGTGTGTCTGTGCCAGCACACAGTATCGGTTCACCTCACTCCTGGCTGTCTCACATTCTCATCGCTGCTTTGGCCTTTTCTGTGCTACTGGCTGGTTCCGCCTGTGACGTGCATTGCACTCGGCTGCTGGCACAGAGGTAGTTATTTTAAAAGAACAGGTTTGTTGAAGTGATATGCTAACAGTTTATTTTAGGAACCCTATAAGAGAAACAGAGGAAATATATCTTAAAATACTAAATAATATAAGGATCTTGAATTTGGAGTTAAACAGAAATCTCTTCTATCTAACCCCACTTGAGAGACAAAATGAAAGAGGAGTTTTGTGACAGAGCAAAAAGGATTTACAGGTTTTCCTAAGATTTTGTAAAGTACTGTACAACTATCAGTCATTTTCTTACTTCAGCACTGAATCTGTCACATTCATTTTCACAGAGCTTCTCATCTGATAAAAAAGTCCTAGCTGACATATTTTTATACCTCATTTTGGATCATAGAGCTTCTTTTTATAGTTGAGGTTTACTGTAATTAATAAAGCCAGATATTGATTTTATATTTTAAAGGCACAACTAAACCATTATGAGTCCTCTCAAATTTATTAAAAATCTCTTTTCCTTCTTTAACCACAGGTAAACTGAATGAAATGGTTTTTAAGATTACTGATATAAGCTGACTGTCAGAATACTGGGGCACTGCCCTAGGATTCTCTTTCATCCTGTTAAACAAGTCATTCAGCCTTCCGTTATGATTAGATACAAATAGTTTTCTACTGGATTTACTAAACATTAGTGGAGGAAAATTTCATCTTGGCTTTAGTTTTGAAGTGTAAGCTATTAACTATTTTGAAGTGTAAACTACTAACTGTTCTAAACTATCCATTCATATGGATATCCTTTCAATATCATTTTAGTGATAACATTGGAAGATGTCAGTAATTTTTTAAATGTTAAGAAAAAAAATGACCTGATAGAAGGGTAGGGATGTTTACCTTTGTCTTTTACAATTAGGTACCGTCATCATATTTCAAGTCCTTGTAAAGTACACCCATGGATGAAGGGAGTAGAGTGTTAATTGGTTCACTTGGCGCTAGTCTCCCTTTTTCCAATAAGGCACAGGCTTCTGTATGATTAATATCAAATTGCAGTTCTCATCGAACCACCTTTTTTAAAAATAGGATTTGCAAACTAAATATTTCCTTTCTCAAACTGATTATGGATGTAAATGTGTGTGTCCATTTAGAAATGAAGATCTAGGTCTCTTCTGCACTAACAGGCTATATTTTTCACAAAATATGTAACCAATGTCCTTAAACAGTTCAGTTTTCATGAAACCACGTTTTCTTTTCTTTTCTTTATCCCAAGTGATAGATTTCTTATCCAAACTGCACAGTGTCCCTAGGATGGTTAAAAAATCATACATTCACAGCCTGGAGAATTATCTTTGGAAGATGAATTACTCATGAAAGCTTATTTGAAATACGTATGTCTATGCATGTGAGTGCATATATATATATACACACACACACACACACACACACACACACATACACACACACATACACACACACATATATATAATATATGAGTTTCTAAGCCTTTATCATGAAACTAATTTGCCTTACTAAAGCAGACAATTATATTTTTAACTATGATTTTTTACCCTCTCCTTGGAAAGACAGCTGTTTGCAAAGGGAACACTGGAAAATAAGTCAGGAAATTTATGAAATAGGTATTTTCGTTTATTGGACAACACTCAAGCCAAGTCTCAGAGGGATGCAAATATGACTATTGCTTTAGTGGTTTTCTGCCTGCAGGCATGTTTCTGAAAGCAAAACACTATCCAAAGCAGAATTTTGCAAATGTTTTTAGATAAAGAAAAGGACAGAAATTTTGAGTCAAAGAATATAACTGGACCTACTGGGGCAGGTGCTAGGGAGGAGGGAGCAACTCAGAGAAGCAGCCTCAGAAGTCTGCATAGGGGTTTCCTGGAATTTTACTAAACAAATATACGTGTGTAGGCTAACAACTCATTAGATTTAGCAGAAAAGCAACTTTTGCACCAAAGGGTAATGTCTCAGTAACTGGACTAAGTTTGACAAGACTTTAAAGAGTTTAAGATAAATTTTGGAAAGATTAACTTACTCTGCAAATATTATAAATCCATCCTTGTTTAAAGACAGGAAGCCAGACAATCATATAACCTTCACAATACTTGGCAACAAGTAAAAAAAATTATTAGAAATATGTATCATGCATCCTCTTGCTGCATAAGTAATTATCACCACTTTTTTTAGCCTGAAGAATACAAATAGATAAATTACAACATTGTAGGTCACAAATCTGCTAACAGTATTATTTGACTGAAATTAGACATTAGTAAATTACATTCTTTTCTTGAAAATCTAGGGGAAAATTTGTATCTATTTTATTGGAACAGCTATGCAGTTCAGGTCTTTGGAAATACACTCTCACTGGGTATAGAAATGCAGGGTCACTCCAACTTCTAGAAGCTTTTGGGTCTTTGGTATATGGTCCTTTCTTCATCTTCAGATACAGAAATGGGAAAAACAATTCCTCCTTATGTTGTGTCTTTCATGCTTCCTTTTTTTACAAGTAAAATCTTCTTTAATTATAATGGCCCTCTCAGCTAACAGAGGGTAACATCCTCTTCTCACAGCCTTAATGTAAACTTAATGGCAAAGGTCAGTCACTTTTACCATGTAAATTACCAGATTCACAGATTCCAGGAGCAAAGTCATGAATATCAATATGGGATTGCCAGCATTTTCTCTCTATCCTATTTGAAAAGCAGAAAAAAACAAATGCAAGGATGACAAGTCATGAGATGGCTTGAAAAATGAGAAATGATTTGCTATCAAATACATTGCAGACATGGATATCTAAATAGTTATAGCATGCTGTACATATGATAATTTATAAGAAAAACACAAGAATGGAAGAGAAACTGAAGATATAAAAATGAAATTAAATTTAAATCATAGGGATGAACGTATAACATCTAAAAGGGAAATACTACTCAAATTAATAGTAGTATATTTGTTGGAAAAAAATGAAGTAACTTTTTGAAAACTGTGTTAGAGAAACTATTTGATCCAAGACTCAGAGAGGGAGGAAGCAAGCTTCAATGATTTATGTCTCATCATCAGATGCTTTTAGGATATGTTTACTTAGAAGCCTAGAAGGAAAAGAGCAGAGAAAAACACTACCAGCTGAAGATTGTCTAAATGGAATGAGAGGGATAAACTCACAGAAAAAAGCAACACTAAAATTCATCAATCACAATAACAAAAATAATGCACCAAGGTATAGTATTTTGTTGAAAGGCAGTAACAAAGGGAAATTATTAAAGATAGTGTTATAGGCAGTTGAGTTAGAAATATTATAGGCAGTCAGACAGGGCCAGGCCCTCGAAGGAGCCAACAGACCTGGAGAAGCCAACAGACTTGTGGGCTAGACCTTAAGACAAAGGGTGCTATACAAATGCACCCGCTCACTTCCCTAGGTGTAAATGTCAGGGATTGATATTCTAAATAAGTAACAACCATCTTCTAAAAAGCCAGGAAGAGTCACTAGCCCGAGCCCCAGAGGAAAAGCCCCTGATCTGTATTCATGCCCGCTTGCTATGTGACTCGCTTCCCCATTTGATCCCAGTCCACTCAGTCTTACCTGGACAATTATACTTGCAATCTTATTGGCTGACCATAGTTTCATCCATTTCCCCTACCTTGGACCCACCTCACCTCATAGTTTTTCTCTATAAAAGTCTCTGGAAAAGATAGTAGGGGGCTAACCCACTCGGGGCCCCCTTCTGTCCCTCTCTTGGACAGAAGCTTCCTTTCTCTCAATAAATATATTCTGTTCTTAACCTCCGTTGTTCCTAAAATTCATTCTTTGGTTTTAGAGAACACAAACTTTCTGATATCATACAGGTTGGGAGATTTATTTTTCTGTATCATTTTGACGGAGGTAAGAGTTTGCTTTTCTTTCATAGACTCTGGATTGGGACTCATTTAGGTAACATTTTTATTCTTCAAATTATTATGCTTTTGCCTGTTGCTTATAATTACTTATGCTTTGTCTTTTACATAGTTTTGTTAAAATGTTGATAAATCTAAGTTGGAACATGGCAAGGTTATAAGGTTATATTTCCTTAATGAGACATTTTATTCCTGTTTTGTTCTGGTATATATTGTGTTTGATGCATTTGAACTAGTTGCTAAATGTACTGGTTTTCCATGCTTGATGTTGTTCAGCTAGGGAGAGTAATGTTAAAATGCTCCTAGTGGATTTTAATACAAACTGTAAGATGGGTGTCTTTAAATCTAGCTCAGACTTAGAAAAAGAACTGTAGCCTGTTCCAACTAAGTTAAGTCCATAGAAGATGAGCGTTTGTTAATGCTAAAGACAGGGAAGTCACCTTAGAGAAAGAGCACATACCTTGTCTCTGGGTCAGATGAGACCTTGGAATTTTCCCCATCCAGGAGAACACACATAAAAGCCATGTCCCAGCTTAGTGTTCTGGGCAGGTCTCCCTTGGGAGGCTAAACGTGAGACACAGTGGAGAGAGAAACGACTTCTGGGTGACACCAGAAGGAGCTATCTCTAAAAGCAGCACACTTCTTGGACCAAAACATATTAGGCTAAGGGAGGATCTCCAACCTTTCCTCTCCTCCTAGGTCTAGTGTAGGTAATCTTGTTCAGGCTTTAACTATCCCTTGTAAAATTTTGACAAACAGTGGTTACTCTGCCAGCTAATTAAAAGCTCTTAGAGCAGCTGCCACTCTTCGAAGCAGAGGACAGGTTTCCCCAGCATCTCTTTGGTGAATCCCCATTAACGCCAATGGCTGATGGAATGTTGACCAGAGAGATGGCTGGATTCCTTTCTGGAGACTGATCTCTGGTTTGTGGGCCAATAGAAACTGAGAACTGAGGGGTCATAGCCAGGGCTACTCTCTGGCAGATCCCAAAGTTTCCTCGGTGGAAACTGGCTCCTGACCGCTGAAAAATCTCCACTTATCTATCACACCTATTTCTCTCTACCAGTAGACTAGGAATTCTCCATAAACGCTTCAGTCAAGCCACCCTTCAGAAGCTAGGCTGAGGCAATTTACAACAATTTACATTTCACAGGCTAGGAGGGGAAGGATGCACATTTGTGCCTTACATATGCTAACTAAGAGTAAAGAGGTTCTTGACAGCCTTAACTAACTTGCCTTTAACAATATTTAAATGTGATTGCTAGATGGTAAATTTGTTTAACCTGTGAGCTTCAAAGTTTAAAATAGTCTTGTCCTGTTAAGAAAGGTTGCCTAGGTGATTAGGTAGTGAACACAAGTGACTGGAGGCTTTGTCCAGTGCACAGGGCAGAATTCCTCTAGCCAACTGTTAGGTCTATTTGGAGGTGATCTCCTTTGTGGCTTGAGAATATCTAAGCACTTCCAATTTGCCCTTTTATGCCTGTGTCCAAAGAATAAAGAATAAAAAGCAATAGTTTATTACAAAGATGCTTCCTTCTGGGGATATTCCTGTTACCAGGCCAATTGTAACTTAGCTTATAGGAGCAAATACACAGTTCATGAGTTTTCTGGGAGGATAGAATTGCGCTTCAGTTCGAGGGTGGATAGACTGATTGGATTTTGTCCTCTGCTCTCTCCAGGTGGCATCCACCTGCCCTGGAGTGGAATCTACTTAAGGGATGCCTTAAGGGTACAAAGACCAATTAGAGATAGGGAGGAGATGTCCAACCTCTCTCTTCTTGTCTTACAGACCATGGGAAACTCACAGTCAGAATTGCTTACTCCTCTCACTTGCATCATTAAGCATTGGAAGATGTTTGATGCTGACTTCTTAAAAAAGAGCCATTTAATATTTTTCTGCATGCATGCATGGCCTACTTACCCCCTAGAACCAAAATGGAATGCAGAGGAAAGTATTAATTATGATACTGTTTTACAACTAGAAAGATACTGTAGAAAGGAAGGAAAATGGTCTGAAGTGCCATATGTTCAAATTTTCTTTGGGTTAAGAAATAGTCCTTATTTACTTTCAAAATGTAAAAATGATGGGACACCTCAGACTCTCAAGGCACCTGCTATACCGGAGCCTGAGACTGCTCCTCCCCAATATTCAGAATCAGAGGACCAGACAGCTTTAATCAAGGCCTCACCCACCCTTCCTGAACCTAAGGTTTCCCCTACTTGCCCTTCTAAGTTAGAGGATGAAGCTTCTAGACCAGCTGTAATCCAGGCCTCTACAGAGCTATACCCTTCCTTCACTGAGTTTAGACAAACTTCTCAAGGACAATATCCATTACAAGAAGTAAATGGACAATTTGGAACTGACAGAGTTCACGTGCCTTTTTCTCTCAGTGACCTAAAACAAATAAAGTTAGATCTCGGAAAATTTCTAGATGACCCTGATAAGTACACTGAGATATTTAGAGGCCTCACTCAGACTATGAGTTAGACTGGAAAGGTGTAATGTTACTCTTAAATCAAACATTGACCCCTAATGAGAAAGAGGCAGCACTACAGGCTGATATTTGGAGATGAACACCATATTATTAATTTTAGAAGGCCAGAAGAAAGACAACAAGGGGAACTACAAGTTCCCACTGGAGCCCAAGCTGTCCCTGTCAAAGACCCCTACTGGCCTCGCAGCCATATGGGAGACAGGAATAGGAGACACTTTCGGACATGTATTCTTGAAGGTCTAAGAAGGATAAGAGCTAAGCCATTCAATTACTCTAACTTGTCAGCTGTCCATCCAGAGAAAAGGGAACACCCCTCTGCTTTCTTAGATCGCTTACAAGAAGCATTGATAAAACATACTTCCCTAGATCCTAATTCAATAGAGGGACAAGCTATTCTTAAAGATAAGTTCATTACTCAGTGAGCCCCAGATATTAGAAAAAAGCTACAAAAAATGGCTTTTGCCCCAGATAGTTCCCTGGATGTGTTAGTAAAAACTCCCTCCTCAGTATTTTAAAGCCTTGATGAGGAGGAAGCCAAGGAGAGAAAACAAAGAGACCGAGAAAAAGCAGCTGCCTTTGCAGCAGCACTAACAGAAACAGACCCTAAGTCTGATTCTTGGGGCCCCAAGAAATCAACGACTACCTTGGTGTGCTACCACTGTCAGAAGCCAGGCCACTTTAAGAGGGACTGTCCTGAAAAGTCCCCTGGGCCATGCCTTAGCTGCAAAGGTGACCACTGGAGGTCAGACTGCCCTCTGAAGCGAAGGCCCCAGAGTTCAGACCCATCCTACCAGTTGGTCCAACAAGAATGAAGGGGCCCGGGGCACACTTTGCCCTCTCCCTCTGGCCGGACTGTCATCTCCACGGAGGAGCCCCGGGTAATCATGACGATAGAGGGAAAGAAAACCAGCCTATTGCTGGACACAGGCGCAAGTCTCTCGGTCCTTCTTTTCAATCCTTGCCTTCCTTCCAGCCGCCATACCTCAGTGAAAGGAGTCACTGGAGAGGAGGTAATTCACTATTTTTCACAACATTTAGGCTGTAACTGAGATGGCTTTCTTTTTTCACATTCCTTTTTGATAATGCCTGAAAGTCCAGTTCCTCTCTTGGGAAGAGATATTTTATCTTGTTTAAATACTATAATATATATGTACCCAGGTCAGGTACACTGTATTTCCCTTGTAGAGACAGAAATAAATCCTGAAGTATGGGCTACTAAAGGCAGAATAGGTAGGGCATTAAAAGCTACTCCAGTACAGATATATCTCAGAGATTCTACTATTTTCCCTAATCAGAGACAATATCCTTTAAAACCTGAAGTTAAAAAATGGTTATTGCCTATAATTGATAACCTAAGGACACAAGATTTACTTAAGCCCTGTAACAGTCCATGCAACACTCCAAGTTTGGGAATTCAAAAGCCTAATGGGGAATGGAGATTAGTACAGGACCTTAGATTGATAAATGAGGCAGTAGTGCCAATCCACCCAATCGTACCTAACCCATCTACACTCCTTTCTCAAATCCCAGAAGATGCCAGTTGATTTTCAGTGCTAGATTTAAAAGATGCTTTCTTTTGTATTCCTTTACATGGAGATTCCCAGTTTCTCTTTGTTTTTGAAGATCCTCATGACCAGGCCTCTCAACTGACATGGAAAGTGCTCCCCCAAGGGTTCAGGGGTAGTCCGCATCTTTTTGGACAAGCGCTTTCCTATGACTTGGCCTGTTTTGAGTTTTCCCAGGTCACAGTGCTACAATACATAGATGACATTCTTTTATGTGCCCCCTCAGAAGAGCTCTGTAGCCAAGGCACCTGTGCTTTACTAAACTTTCTAGCAAACAGAGGTTATAAGGTTTCCAAGTCTAAGGCACAACTTTGTAGTCTTGAGGTAAAATATTTAGCCCTCATCATATCCAAGGGAACCCGAAGGCTAGGAAAGGACAGAATTAAACCAATTATTTCCTTCCCACAGCCCAAGACCCTAAAACAGGTAAGGGGATTCCTAGGCATTACAGGTTTTTGTCGCCTCTGCATACCAGGGTATGGGGAAATTACAAGACCCCTCTATCAACTTATAAAAGAGGCTGAAAAGACAGATACTCATACTTTAACCTGGGAACCCGATTCCCAAACAGCATTCCAAAGGCTTAAACAAGCTCTCCTAAATGCCCCAGCCCTAAGCCTCCACATAGGCCATCATTTCAATTTATATGTTGACAAGAGGCGAGGTATGGCTTTGGGAGTACTTACACAGGATCGGGGACCCACTCAACAACCTGTAGGGTATCTGAGTAATGAATTAGAGATAGTAGCAAAGCCTTCTTGCCTTAGAGCCATGGCAGCTGTAGCTCTCTTAGTGCCTGAACCATCCAAGCTAACTTTAGGTAAAGATCTCACTGTATATACGCCTCTCAATGTGGCAGGACTCCTTTCATCCAAAGGGAGCCTCTGGCTATCAGACAACCGACTTCTTAAATACCAGACTCTGCTGCTAGAAGGATCAGCCATTCAAATAAAAACATGCTCCTCCTTAAACCCTGCTACCTTTTTGCCAGAAAAGGAGGAAATTGAGGCTGACAGACATGACTGTGAGCAGATAATTCTCCATACATACACAGTTAGAGAGAACTTATTAGACACACTCCTTACTAACCCTGATTTGACCCTTTTCTGTGATGGCAGCTCCTTCATGGAAGATGGAACAAGAAAGGCAGGATATGCAGTGGTGACTTTATATCAGATTCTTGAAAGTTCCTCACTTGCACCTGGGACTAGTGCTCAGCTAGCAGAGCTCATAGCTCTGACCAGGGCCTTACAACTCAGTAAAGGACAAAAGGTCAATATTTATACCAATTCAAGATATGCTTTCCTAGTATTACACGCCCATGCCACTATATGGAAGGAGAGAAATTATCTAACAGCAAATGGATCCCCCATAAAGTATCATAAAGAAATAGATGATCTTTTAATGTCTGTTTATATACCCTCTGAGGTGTCAGTAATTCACTGTAAAGGACACCAAAAGGGAACAGATGAGGTATCTCAAAGTAATCAACTAGCTGATGCAGCAGCTAAAAAGGCTACTCGAGGGCCCCCTCTTCAGGCTTCTCTGATCTGGGAAGGACCCCTTGGTCATACATGACCCAAATATTCACAGGCAGAAATTGAGTGGCACTCTCCCGTGGATGTCAGTTCCTTCCATCAGGATGGCTACAATCAAATGATGGTAAATTGTTCCTTCCAGGTGCTAGTCAATGGAAAATTATTAAGTCTTTACACTAAACTTTTCATTTGGGAAGAGATAAGACCCAACAAATGGTCTCAAAATTATTCATGGGAAAAGGACTTTCCCAGACAATACATCAGATAAGTAAAACATGTGAGATCTGCCAAAAAAACGATCCTCTTAACCGAACCATAGCTCCTCCAGGTTTACAAAGACATGGTAAACACCCTGGAGAAGACTGGCAACTAGATTTTACTCATACACCAAAAAGTAAAGGACTTCAGTACCTATTGGTCTGGGTAGATATTTTCACAGACTGGGTTGAGGCCTTCTCCTGCAGAACAGAAAAGGCACAAGAGGTGGTAAGAGTTTTAGTCTCAGAAATCATTCCCAGGTTTGGACTTCATAAGAGTTTACAGTTATAATGGGCCTTCTTTAAAAGCAACAGTCACACAAAATGTCTCTCAGGCACTGGGTAATTCAATATCACCTCCATTGTGCATGGAGGCCACAATCTTCAGAAAAAGTAGAAAAAATAAATGAAATCTTAAAAAGAGATCTTTGTAAAATGGCTCAAGAGAGTCACCTCCAGTGTCCTTATTGCCCTTAGCTCTTATCAAAATAAGAAATACACCTCAGATCCTAGGCCTCAGTCCATTTGAAATGCTCTATGGATGACCTTTTCTCACTAATGTTTTTCTCTTCGACAGAGAAACAGATGCCTTACTAAAAGATGTCACTTCATTGGCTAAATTCCAACAAACTCTTCAACAGTTTACAGAGGCCCAGTCCAGAGAAAAGACAAATCCCATATTCAATCCTGGAGATTTAGTACTGGTAAAGTCTCCTTCCTCACCTTCTCCTTCCCTAGGACCAACATGGGAAGGCTCATACACCGTGATCCTGTTGACTGCTTCTGAGGTCAAGACAACAGGCCTGGATTCCTGGATACATCACACCAGACTCAAGCTCTGGGAACCAGAGACTGTTGCTGAGAGTAAACAACCCCCTGAGTACTCCTGTGAACCCATAGATGACTTAAGATTTCTGTTCAAGGAAAAAACAAAGTCTTCAGATAAGTGATGTTACTCATGGCCTTTTTACTAATCACTTTGCCCCTCAGAGGAGGATGTAATTCCTTTCTAAGGTGGGCCCAGGAATATGTAGTCATTACAACTGACCTCTTGCTGGATATGTGGTCTACTCCCCTTGTCTAGTACATCAGGACTTCCTTGGTTGGTATCCCCACTTCAGGGAGATGATTGGAATAAATTACAGGACTATATTAATGAGATATGCAAGAGTTTGATCATACATAGGTGAGCCCACCATTTTAAACAGAGTGGCCTATAAACTATACTCTTAATGACCCTGGGCATAATTGAGTCTTTTCCCACAAAGTCACTGAAACCTCTCTACAGGCACTAATAAGGCCCCTATTAAATAAAAGTAAGGGTCCTATCCTGAGGGCCAACAATCATAGATATCAGGATGGTTATTTTCAAATATGGGATGATTACATATGGTTAACTCCCACTATAGGTCATCTCAGTAGAAAGGCCCCATTATGTTGGGAACAAAAAAATCATTCCTATTCTCATTGGCCTAACTCCACTAAATACTTGGGGTAGACATCCCCTGAACAATGTGTACATATAGTAACTTTACAGGTTAAAGACTGGTTTGCAACAGATTGGCTTACTCGCCCTGGAATTAGATGGGAAGCCCCCAATGGCACTCATTGGTCTTGTGGGACCAATTTGTGGCCCTGGCTTCCCCCTGGATGGATAGGAAGGTGCACGTTAATTTTTGCCTGGTTACAAGGCAGGAGTGTCAAAACTATTGACAAACCTCCTAATTTACCCTGCTTACAACACCAATGGTCTAGAAGCATGTTTCACTGGTGTGATCACTTGACCTCTATCTTTATCCCTTCCCTAGGGTTAGAAGATGTAATGCAGCACATCGAGGCCTTAACTAACTATACTCAGCGGGCCTTAAGTGACACCGCAGCTGGTCTCTCTCTCCTAAATGAAGAAGTAAAATTAATGAGGGAGGCCGTCCTCCAAAATCAGATGGCATTAGACATTCTAACAGCAGCACAAGGGGGTACCTGTGCAATTATAAAAACTGAATGTTGTGTGTACATTCCTGATCCCTCTGCTAATGTCTCAATAGCTATTCAAGATATTAGGCAACAGATCAATGATATGTCAGATCCTAAAAATCCCTGGAACTTATCCTCTCTATGGGAGGCCATTACTGGTTCCTCTTGGTGGAAATCTTTGTTAACTATATTCATAATAATCCTGTTGATCTTATTACTTGGCCCATGCATACTTAATTGGTTCTGTGCCTTTGTGTCCTCCAGATTTAAAGCTATACACCTCCCTAAGATGAAAATGCCTGGTGTCTATTGAGGGCCTTTAGATAGACACTCTGGAGAGTATCTCTGACTGCTAGTCAACAACTATGACCCCTTTCAGCCTGAAGAAGCCAGAGTAGTCATCGCCGGTTACTCCCTCACAGCAGTTCGGGTTACTTCTTCAGCGGGGGAATGTTATAGGCAGCTGAGTTAGACAGAAATAGTATAGGCAGTCAGACAGGGCCAGGCCCTCGAAGGAGCCAACAGACCTGTGGGCCAGACCTTAAGACAAAGGGTGCTATACAAATGCACCCACTCACTTCCCTAGGTGTAAATGTCAGGGATTGATATTCTAAATAAGTAGCAACCATCTTCTAAAAAGCCAGGAAGAGTCACTAGCCCGACCCCCACAGGAAAAGCTCCTGATCTGTATTCATGCCCGCTTGCTATGTGACTCGCTTCCCCATTTGATCCCAGTCCACTCAGTCTTACCTGGACAATTATACCTGCAATCTTATTGGCTGACCATAGTTTTGTCCATTTCCCCTACCTTGGACCCACCTCATCTCATGGTTTTTCTTTATGAAAGTCCCTGGAAAAGACAGTCAGGGGGTAACCCACTCGAGCCCCACCTTCTGTCCCTCTCTTGGACAGAAGCTTTCTTTCTGTCAATAAATATATTCTGCTCTTAACCTCCGTTGTTCCTAAAATTCATTCTTCAGTTTTAGAGAACATGAACTTGTCTGATATCATTCAGGTTGGGAGATTTATTTTCCTGTATCAAGAGCACAAAGAGAACACAAAAATACAGATTAATAAAATAATGGTTATATAAACTTTTAGCAGAATTTATGTTTTAGATCAATGCTGAGATATCTTTTTTAAGTTTTATTTTAAAGGGAAAATAACAGAAACGAAATAACAAAACAACACAAAAACAAAATGGTACTGAATTTAAAACAAGATGATAGGAAATTAACAGTGGCTATTTTACTACACGTTGACACAGATAAAGGTATACAAGATTTTTCTTTTTGGTATCAAAAATCAAACTCAGCACCTTGTGTTTGCCAGGCAGGTGCTTGGGCTGCTGAGCTATATCCCAGGCCCTAGATTGTACAAACAACTGAACATTAATTGTTCCCTTCAATAAACCAATACAAATTAGGAGTACATTTATCCTAGCTATCTTTTGCATATATAGAGATATTTTTTCTGTTCCTTCTTTGTTTCTGTTCTCCTTTCCCTCATCCAAGTTGTTTTTGTTTTTTCCTTTTGAGCACTATCTTTCCTTTTCACAATACCTATTGTACCTTTCAGATTTTATTTACTCTTTCATGTTCTTGTATCAAGGAGACAATATGATGTTTACACATGTGAGTCTGATTTATTTCACTTATGAGTGTGGTATCTAGTTGTACCCATTTACCTATAAGTCTTGAGTTTATCATTAATTATGGCTGAGTGATACTCCATTCTGTAAAAGTGTCACATCATTTTTGTTCATTCCTAAGTTCATGGGCATTTGGATTGTTTCCAAGATTTAACTATTACAAATTATGCTGCTATAAACATTGGTACACATGTATCACTGTGGTATGATGGTTTCAGTTCTTCTAGAAAGGGGAATAGCTGGGTTGAATGGGGCCTCTAATTATAGAGTTTTGAGGATACTCCACACTGATTTCCACAGTGGTTTCACCAGTCTGCACTCCCATCAAAAGTGGAAAAGGGTTCCTTTTCCCCGACAAACCCTCCAGCATTTGTTATTGGTTGATTTTCTGTGATAGCCGTTCTTTTTTACTTTTTTTTATTTTAAAGGAAATAGTACAAATTTTTGAAAAAGCAGAACACAAACAACACAAAACAAGGACATTAGAAATGATACGGGGTTTCAAACCAAATGATAGGGATTAACAGTAGTTGTTATATTACATATTGTTATCTTCAACTAACTTGTTAAGATTACCAGATATAAGAATAGAAGATTGATCAAATCATTAAAGAGAATAAGAAAATAATAGTTTAAAAGAACATTAGAGACAATATATAGTAGCGCTAGAAAGGATTGTAGGAATACACCATTGGTTGTTATACTGCAAATTGTCGTCACATAAGTTGCTCAGATTACCAGATACAAGCATGCAAAATTGGTCAAAACAGTAGGAAATGAAACCTTTTAAACATTAACTTTTTCCAACGAACCATCAGACACCACCAGCACAGTTATACCATCCATATATATATATATATATATATATATATATATATATTTGAAGCTTAAACATAGACAATTTTATTTGTCAATTATAACAAAATAAAATTAGAGAAAATCCTGAGTGAGTTTTGTTTGAACCAGTACACTGAACTGCAGTTGTTTTAAAACATAAGAATTTATTTTTTTTCTTTTTTCTTTTTAAAAAAATAAAAGCACAAAAACATATTAACAGACACAAATCAGTATAAAGAATAGTAAAATCAAAACTGATCTACAGACAAGGTGACAAGGACTCAACAGTGCTTGTTGCTTTACCTATTGATATCTTTGAAGTGTATATATATGAACTCAGATACAGACATGCGAAATTTGTCAGACAATTAATCCTCTCAACAACAGAAAAACACAAAAAACAAAAAAACCAAGACAAAAAAAAAAACCAAAAAACAAAAAACATCCACCAATAGTTGCTGCTTTGCATATTGATATCTTCGAAGTGTGTATTCAGGAAAACACATATAAACATACAAGATTGATCAAATAACCTGTCATCAATTATTCCTTAGCATGAAGTGATATAATACAATAGTTGAACCATGTTAGCCCTCCTGCATATATGTATATTCATATATACATATATACATTTTTGTCTCTTTCTTTTCTCCTTTCCCTCGTCCCATCTGTTACTTGCTTTTGAACAGATTTCCTTCATGTCTCTTAGTTTATATTCCCACCCTCAGGTTCTTACACCAGTGATACAATACGTTGCCTGCACATGTACCGCTGATTTATTTCACTTATGAGTATGGACTCCAGTTTTGACCACTTGCCTACAAAGTCCCCAAAACTGTCTTTCTTTATAGCTGAAAAATATTCCATTATATAAAAATTCCACAATTTTTTAATCCAGTCTTCTGTGGATGGGCACTTGGGTTGCTTCCACATTTTAGCTATCATAAATTGCACTGCTATAAACATGGGTGCACATATATCAGAGTGATATGATATTTTCAGATCTTCTGGGAAAATACCCAGAAGAGGAATAGCTGGTTTGAATGGAACCTCTAGACCTAGTTTGCTGAGAAATCTCCAAACGGCTCTCCACAGTGGTTGCACCAGTCTGCATTCCCACCAGGAGTGTAATAGAGTCCCTATTTCTCCACAGCCTCGCCAGCATTTGTTATTGGGTGACTTTTTCATACTGGCCAGTCTTACTGGGGTGAGATGAAATCTCGATGTTGTTTTTATTTGCATTTCTCAAATGACTAAGGATGTGGAACATTTCCTCATATATTTATTTGCCATTTGTATTTCTTTATCTGAGAAGTATGTATTCATCTCAGATGCCCATTTCTGGATTGGGTCTTTGAATTTGGACAGGTACATGTTTTTTAATTCTTTGTATGTTCTAGATAGAAGACCTTTGTCTGAGGGACAGCCAGCTAGAATTTTTTCCCAATTTGTGGGGTTTCTTTTT
>PVLD010001509.1:77523-198996 GCA_004027595.1 Dinomys branickii
CCAATTATTGATTCTTTGAAGTGTTTCCCTTGCAGTTTCATTTTTGTTCATGAACTCTCTGCCTACTCCTATGTCTTCAAGATTTTTACCTACTTTCTCTTCCAATAGATTTAGAGTTTCTGTTTTAATATTGAGATCTGTGATCCATTTTGACCTGAGTTTGGTGCATGGTGATAGACTGGGGTCTATTTTCAGTTTTTGGCAAGAGGCAAGCCAGTTTTTCCAGCACCATTCATTAAACAGGCCTTCTTTTTTCCAGTGGGTTTGGTTGACCCCTTTGTCAAATATTAGGTAGCTGAGTGGATTTTTCGTTGTGGTTTCATCTTCTAGTCTGTTCCATTGATCCTCAGGTCTGTTTTTTAGCCAGTACCAGGTTGATTTTATTACAGTAGCTTTGTAGCATAATTTCAGGTCAGGGATTGTGATTCCACCTGACTTGTCCTTATTGCCCAGGATTGCTTTTGCTATTCTGGGTCTCTTCTGGTTCCAGATCAATTTGAGGCATATTTTCTCTAGATCTGTGAGGTATGCTAATGGTAGTTTAATGGGAATTGCGTTGAATTTGTACAACAGTTTTGGTAGTATGTCCATTTTTACAATGTTAGTTCTTCCTAACCATGAGCAGGGTATGTTTTTCCATTTATTGAAATCCTCTTCAATCTGCTTTTTCAGAGTGCTGTAGTTTTCACTGAATAAATCTTTCACATTCTTTGTTAGATTGATTCCTAAGTATTTCAATTTCTCGGTTGCTATTGTAAAAGGTACGGTTTCCTCAATTTCTCTCTCAGTCTGTTTGTTGTTTGTGTATAGGAATGCTATTGATTTTTGGGTGTTAACTTTGTATCCGGCTACGCTGCTGAATTTGTCAATTAACTCCAGGAGTTTTATTGTGGAGTTTTGGGGGTCCTCCATGTATAGTATCATGTCATCTGCAAATAGTGATAGTTTGACTTCTTTCTTTCCTATCCTTATTCCTTTTATTTCTCTCTCTTCTCTGATTGCTCTGGCTAGTCTTCCAGAACTATCTTGAATAGGAGTGGTGACAATGGACATCCTTGTCTTGTTCCTGACTTTAAAGTGAAAGTTTTCAGTTTATGTCCATTTAGTATGATGTTGGCTGTTGGTTTGTTGTAGATGGCTTTCATCAGATTGAGGTAGAGGCCATTTATTCCTATTTTTTCTAAGGTTTTTAACATAAATGTATGTTGGACTTTATCGAAAGCCTTCTCTGCATCTATTGAGATGATCATGTGGTTTTTGTCTTTGACTGTATTAATATAGTGTATTACATTAATTGATTTGCGAATATTGAACCATCCCTGCATTCCTGGAATGAATCCTACCTGGTCTTGGTGTATAATTTTCCTCATGATTCTCTGTAATCTATTTGCCAGTATTTTGTTGAGTATCTTTGCATCTATGTTCATTAGAGAGATTGACCTGTAGCTCTCTTTCTTGGTTGGGTCTCTCTCTGGTTTTGGTACCAGTATAATACTTGCCTCCAGAAATGTGTTGGGGAGAGTTGCTTCCTTTTCAATTTCATTGAAGAGTTTGAGAAGTGTTGGCATTAGATCTTCTCTAAATGTTTTATAGAATTCTGCTGTGAATCCATCAGGGCCTGGGCTTTTCTTTGTTGGTAAGTTTTTAACGACGTTTTCAATCTCATTAATTGATATTGGGTTGTTCAGGATTTTTACGTCTTCCTGATTCAATTTTGGCAATTTGTACCTTTCTAGGAATTTGTCCATTTCTTCTGTACTTTCTATCCTATGGGAATACAGATTTTCAAAGCAGGTATTAATGATCTTTTGTATTTCTTTTGGATCTGTAGTGACTTCATCCTTTTCATTCCTTATTGCATGAATTGGAGATCTTTCCCTTCTTTTTTTTTGATAAGGTTGGCTAGGGGTTTATCAATTTTATTTATTCTTTCGAAGAACCAACTCTTTTATTCACTAATTTTTTGTAGAGTTTTCTTCATCTGAATTGCATTAAATTCTGCCCTGAGTTTTATAATCTCCTCCCTTCTTTGGGCTTTTGGTTTGGCTTGTTGCTCTTTTTCTAAGAGTTTGAGGTGTATCATTAGGTTATTTATTTGCTTTCTTTCTATTTTCTTTGTATATGATTTCATTGCTATAAATTTCCCTCTGAGGACTGCTTTCATTGCATCCCACAGATTCCGGTAGGTTGTACTTCCGTTTTCATTTATTTGTAGGTAATTTTTAATTTCTTCTTTAACTTCTTGTGTGACCCATTGGTTATTTAGTAGGTTGTTGTCTAATTTCCACGTGTTTATGTGGTTTTTGGAGTTCTCTTTGTCATTAATTTCCAATTTTATTGCACTGTGGTCTGATAATGTGCATGGGATAATTTCAATTCTTTTGCATTCAGGTAGATATGCTCTACAGGCTAGAATGTGGTCTATTTTGGAGAAAGACACATGTGCAGATTAGAAAAATGTGTATTCTGATGTTGTGGGGTGGAACACTCTGTATACATCTACTAAGTCCATTTGTTCACACTTTTGGTTCAGGTCTGTTATTTCTTGGCTGATTTTCTCTCCGGTTGACTTGTCTGTTTGCGTGAGAGGGGTGTTTCGGTCCCCTATTACAATAGTGTTATTAGTTATTTGACTTTTTACGTGTTAAGATTTGACTTGTAAAGTTAGGTGCTCCATGGTTTGGTGCATAAATGTTTAGGATTGTTACCTCTTCCTCTTGCAGCTTTCCCCTAACTAGTATGTAATGGCCTTCTTTATCTCTTCTGATTGTTTTTGGTTTGAAGTTTACATTGTTTGCAAACATAATAGCTACCCTTGCTTTTTTCTGGGAACCTGTTGCATGGAGAATGTTTTCCAACCTTTAACTTTCAACCTGTGGATTTCCTTTTGAGTAAAATGTGTTTCCTGTATACAGCATATCGTTGGATTTTGTTCCTTAATCCACTCTTCCAATCTTTTCCTTTTGACTTTTGAGTTGAGGCCATTTACATTAATGGTTATCATGGTTATATGTTGGCTTATTCTAGTCATGTTATTTACTTGAGGTTTTTCTTCTTTTGCTGACTGTTTACTTGCTTGTTCTGTTTAGGGAGTTATTTCTATTGTTGTTCTTGGAATTGTGGTCTCTTTTTTCTCTGTCTAGAATATCTTTTAGTGCTGTTTGCAATGATGGTTTGGCACTCATGAAGTTCTTCAGTTGTTCTTTGTCGTGGAAATATTGTATTTCTCCATTGAATTTGAGGGATAGTTTTGCAGGATACATCAGTCTGGGTTGGAATTTGTTTTGTCTCAGAATCTGTAATATCTCGCTCCAAACTCTTCTTGATTTCATGGTTTCCATTGAGAAGTCTGCTGTGATTCTGATGGGCTTTCTTTTATAAGTGATCTGTTTCATTTCTCTAGCAGCTTTTAATATTGTGTTCTTTTGCTGGATATCTAGGATCTTGACTATTATATGCCTGTGTGTGTTTTTCTTTGGGTTATGGATCATTGGGGTTCTATATGCCTCGATTAACTGAACTTCAGTATCTTTTACCTTTTTGGGAAATTTTCTGCTATTATTTCAGCAAATATTCTTTTTATATCGTTTGTGTGGTCTCCTGCTGTTTCACACACTCCTATAACTCGAATATTGTTACATTTTGCCTCATCTTGGAGCTGTTGGATTGACTTTTCTTGTGTCTTTGATGATAATTTGAGTTTCTTCCTTTCACACTTATAATCTGCCATGCTGTCTTCAAGTTCTGAAATTCTATCTTCGGTTTCATTTAAGCAGGTTTGGAAGCTTTCCGTGTAAGTTTTCAAATCCTGGCATTCTCTTTGGACCTGTTTCATTCTTGGTAATTCATTCATAAATTGCTCTTGTAACGTTTCCATTTGTTTCCTAGTTTCTTCTAGTCTTTTATCTATTTTGTCTCTATGTGTACGCAACATTTCTTCCATCATTGTTTTCAGCTCGTTTTTTGTCTGAGAGATCATTGCAGGTATGTGGCTTATTTCTGCTTTAAGCTCTTTTATGGCCTGTTGGAGTTGTTTCATTTCGCATGCAATCGTTTCATAACTTGCAGGTATGTGGCTTCCTGCTTCCCTTGTATCCTGGCATTCAAATCTTGTTCTGGGTCGGGTTGAGTTTTAAGACTGTTTTATTCCTCTGTTTTCCCATTTTTGGGTATCAGATTCAAAATGTGGAGCTATAAATTCCCCCAGGCAGTTCAGCAGGCAAAGGTCTGCTGCAGAGGCTGCTCCAATGATTCCTTCTCTTTAGAAGAATGTCCCTTAAGCTCTCTGCTGAGATTTCCGCTTCTACTCCCTACCCCGAGACCTGACTGGGGCACATAAACAGCTCGCCGCCCCAGGGACCTTGCAGGCAGGGGGTCATTGAGGTATTCTTCCCTGGGTGGAGCTCCTCCCCCCTCACAAATCCCGCTGGGGTGCCCAGTCAGCTCTTCCGACCCAGGGATCCTGCAGTCAGTAAAGCTGCTCGGATGTCTCTCGCTGGGCGGAGCTTCTTCCTGACTCAGAAAAAACCGGTCAGGGTGCCCAATCAACTCACCCTGGGATCATGCAGACAGGAATGCCGCTCAGATGTATCTCCCTCGATCGAGCTTCTTCCTGACTCAGAAATCCTGCTGCGGTGTTCACTATGCTCTCCAGTTCCGAGATCCATGCCAGCAGGAGATCCTGGCGCTCCCTGGCACTTTTCCTCCTCCTCAGCTTTCTCACAGGAGCCGCCGACTGCAACTGCCACAGTTCACGCGGCGCCGGCTGCGGGGGTGGGGCTCTGAGCGGGATCCCGGACTGCTGCCCAGATTGGTGCAGTCTGCAAGAGGAGCACATTCTCCGAGTTTGCTCTGCTCCGCCACCTCCAACAAATCCTGGTTACAGCTGCCTCTGAGCCAATCGGGTTCAGGAGCTGGGAGGGTCCGTCCCGCCACAATTGCTCTCTCGGTTGTACGCAGATTCAGCTGAGCTGCGGCCCAAGTGCAGCGCCGATCGTTTCGGGCACCCAGCTCTCAGGATCCGGCCACTTCTCACCACACCTTATCCAACCGACCCTTTTATTTTATTTTTTTGGTTTAACTGGTTTATTTTCAAAGGACAAAACAAGCCAGCTTAAATATAAGCCCAACAGAGTCTGTGTGGTGATGACAAGCCACACTCTTACTTCGTCCCCAGCATCCCTGGACCCCTGTGAGGAGGCCTGGTATTACTCATATATGTCCTTCTTATCTGCAATGTAATCTACAATTTCTTGCGGACACATTAACTTTTCTGCATCTATATCAGGAATTTCGAACCCAAATTCATCCTCCATGGCCTTGATAATCTCCACTTGGTCCAGACTTTCTAAGCCCAGGTCTTTCATAAAATGGGAATTTAGCGAGAGCTTTTCAGGGTCAATTTTGTCATAAAGTTTCAAGACATATAGAACCCGATCTTTGATTCCTTCTAAAGTCAAAGGGGGTGCGTCGCTGTACTGGCAGCACAGCTGTGGGATTTATTCATAAATTTGCCTTAGTACTTTTTCTTCTTTGCCTCATCCCAGTTGCTCCTTCCTTTGAGAAGTTTCTTTCCCTTTCTTATTATCTATTGTATGTTTTAGGTTGTATTTACTCTTTCATATTCTTAAACCTGGTAGACAATGTGATTCTTACACATGTGAGTCCAATTTATTTCACTTATGAGTATGGTCTCTAATTGCATCCATGTACCTATAAAAGCCTCAAGTGTATCTGTTTTATAGCTGAGTAATACTCCATTATATAGAAATATCACATCTTTTTTATCCATTCCTTAGTGGATGGGCATTTGGGTTGTTTCCAAGATTTAGCTACGACAAATTGCACTGCTATAAACATGGGTGCTGTGTTGGTTACTCTTCTCTCATTGCTGAAACAAAATACCCAACGCTCAAAATGAAGGAAGGAAAGGTTTATTTAGCTTGCAGTTTGTGGAGGTTTTAGTCCATACTTGGTTGGTTCTGAGGCAGAGTGGCACATGGCAGAGGGCAAACTGTTCATGGCAGCAGAGCTCAGCAAATCAACCAGCAAAAGGGAGGAATGGCTGCAAGCAGCCTCTTTTCTTTACTTACATTGTAAACAGCCTACCCCCACTCAAGGGGCATGTACTTCTCATACAATCTCATGCCCTCCTCTTTTAAAGGCTCAGGATGTGTACAGAGTAAGCACCCTGGCTTCCCCTTGAGTCACTCAGCTAAACCTCTAAACTCCCCAAGTTGACACAATGTATCAACCATAACATTCCACCCCTTGTCAACTTGGCAATCAGACACATTTCCTTAAACCAGTTTATAGATAGAAAGACATGCTTATATTAAAATCATAAACTTTTGCCCTCATATATATTGCTTTACACTCACAGCCTCACACATTGCCCTCTCAGGGGCACAGTGCCTGGCCTCCCAGGCCTTCTGAAATCTGGGTGGAAGCCTCTTTAATCTCAGAACTCTTGCATTTTCCTTGCACGTAAAGCCAGGGCCACGTGGATGATGCCAAGGTCTGCTGCCACCTGGAGCAGTAGCCAAACTTTCCTCTCTCTTGGCCTTAGGGGTCCAGTGCCTGGATCACTGGGCACACAGATTCCAATGCTGATGAGCAAATTCTCCATGCCACCTCCATTCTGGAACCTGGTGCAGCCACTTCCACCATTCTGGAACATGGTGCACTTTAGCTTCCTTCTCAAAGAAAGGTCTCTTACTTTCACAGTTTTGAAGCTGCAAAGGGTGGAGAGTTGTTGCTTGTGATGCCCTCAGGCCATCTATTTTATTTTCTTGATTTTCTTAGCAATAGAGATCGCCTTGGCCTTATCTTTGCAATCTACAGCTTTACTGGAGCTGTTTCTTTGGCCAGACTCACAACATTTTAAATCATCCTGCTGGGCTCTTTGCTCTTGATTTTTAGTAGAGATCTTGCTAAAAACTGCCAAGAATAGCCATGCCACTTCCCCAATATTTGACTGCCTTGAAATTTTTTTTGCCAGATTAATCAGTTTGCTGTCATCCTTAATCTCAGTCTTAGGCAAAGTCTCTGGACACAAGAAAAATGTAGACAATCTTTTTGCCAAGCCATAACATATGTCATCTGGAGTTGTCTTGGTTACTTTTCTCTTGTTGCTGAGACAAAATACCCAAAGCCCAAAATGAAGGAAGGAAAGGTTTATTTAGCTTACAGTTTGTGGAGGTTTCAGTCCATACCTGGCTGCCTCAGAGACAGAGTGGCAGATGGCAGAGGGCAAACTGTTCATGGCAGCAGAGCACAGCAAAAACCACAAGCAAAAGGGAGAAATGGCTGCAAGCAGCCTCCTTTTCTTCCCTACATTGTAAACAACCTACCCCCACCCAGGGGGTGTGTAGCTCTCACACAATCTCCATGCCCTCCTCTTCCACAGGTTCAGGATGTATACAAAGTAAGCACCCCAGCTTTCTCCTGAGTCACTCAGCTAAACGTCTAGATTCCCCAAGTTGACACAATGTATCAACCATAACATTCCACCCCTTGTCAACTTGGGAATCAGACACATTTCCTTAAACCAGTTTCCAGATACAAAGACATGTTTATATAAGAACCATAACATTTTGTCCTCATACAAATGAAAATTAAACACTTCCAACATTTAAAGGCACAAAATAAACATTACCATTCCAAAAGGCACCAACAGGGTAATACAGAGCACTGGGACCAAAGCAAGTCCAAAATCCAGCAGGGCTAACATTATGTCCTATAATTTCACATGCAGCATCTGAAGCAACTTGTGGCACATTGTAGGCTCCAAAGGGCGTGTGTGAATCCACCCCTATGTCACTTCTGGTGGTTATAGCCTCCACAGCTTCTCTCTTAGGTCTGCTTTGCTCCCCAGTTGCAGCTTTTCTCAGATGATCCACGCTCCTGTCTTTTCTAAACTTCTGAGGACTCCATGGCACCTTCTGCTTCACATTCACAGCCTCACATATTGCCCTCTCCAGGGCACACTGCCTGGCCTCCCAGGCCTTCTGAAATCTGGGTGGAAGCCTCTTTAACCTCAGAACTCTTGCATTTTCCTTGCACCTAAAGCCAGGGCCACGTGGATCATGCCAAGGTCTGCTGCCACCTGGAGCAGTAGCCAAACTTTCCTCTCTCTTGGCCATAGGGGTCGAATGCCTGGATGCCTGGGCACACTGAATCCAATTCTGAGGAGTAAATTCTCTATGCCATCGCCATTCTTGAACCTGGTGCAGCTGCCATCACCATTCTGGAACATGGCACCCTTTGGCTTCCTTCTCAAGGCAAGGTCTCTCACCTTTACAGTTTTGAGGCTGCAAAGGGTAGAGACTTGCTTCTTGTGATGCCTTCAGGTCATCTTTTTCATTCTCTTGTTCATTCATAGCAATAGAGATCTCCTCAGCCTTATTTTTGCAGTCCACAGCTTTACTGGAGCTTTCTTTCTGGCCAAACTCACATTTTAAATCATCCTGCTGGGCTCTTTGCTCTTGATTGTCAGTATAAATCTGGCTAAAAGCCCCCAACAATAGCCATGCCACTGCCCCAACATTTGACTGCCTTGAAATTTCTTTTGCCAGATTAATCAGTTCACTGCTGCCCTTAATCTCAGCCTTAGGCATAGTTTCTGGACATGAGCAAAATGCAGACAAACTTTCTGCCAAGCCATAACATACATTGTCTGGAGTCCAACAACCAATGAAGTCCTTCTTCCCAACAGAAACCTCCTGAACCTGGTCCTTACTGGCAGTATTTCTACCAGCCTTCTTGTGTTCCGAGCTCTGACCATAATCTTCCATACAGTACAGCCGAAGGTGTTCCAGTGCTTCTCTTTCAGGCGACATCTCTGAACCTTTCCAAACTCTTCCCACAAGCCATTTCCAAAGGCTCTTGAACCACATGGTTAAGTATAGTCACAGCAACGACCCCACTCCTGGTACCAAATTCTGTCTTGGTTACTTTTCTCTTGTTGCTGAGACAAAATACCCAAAGCCCAAAATGAAGGAAGGAAAGGTTTATTTAGCTTACAGTTTGTGGAGGTTTCAGTCCATACTTGGCTGATTCTGAGGCAGAGTGGCACATGGCAGAGGGAAAACTGTTCACGGCAGCAGAGCACAGCAAAACCACCAGCAAAAGGAAAGAATGGCTGCAAGCAGCCTCCTCTCTTCCCTTACACTGTAAACAGCCTACCCCCACTCAGGGGGCATGTAGCTCTCACACAATCTCCATGCCCTCCTCTTCCACATGCTCAGGATGTAAACAAAGTAAGTACTCTGGCTTCCTGCTGAATCACTCAGTTTAACCTCCAGATTCCACAGGTTGACACAATGTATCAACCATAACAGACTGCTTCCTAAATATTTCATGTTTTTGGATGCTATTGTGAAAAGTATGATTTCTCTAATTTCTCTGTTAGTGTGATTATTGTTTGTGTATAGGAATGCTATTCATTTCTGAGTGTTGTCTTTGCATCTAGCTATGTTTCTGAATTTGTTTATTAATTCTAGCCATATTTGGGTGGAGTTTTGGGGGCCTTCCATGTAGAGTATCATGTCATCTGTGAATAATGATAATTTGACTTCTTCCTTTCCTTTCCTTATTCCTTTATTTGTTTCTCTTGTCTAAATGCTCTGGCTAATGTTTCCAGAACTATTTCAAATAGGAGTGTAGACAGTGGACATCTTTGTGCTGTTCTTGATTTTAAAGTGAAGGCTTTCAGGTTTCATCCACTTAGTATGATGCTGACTTGGTTTTTCATAGACAGCTTCTACCAGATTGAGTTAAAGTCCCTCTATTCTAATTTCCCATAAGGTTTTTATCATGAACGAGTGTTGAACTTTATGAAAAGCTTTTACTGAATCCATTGAGGTTATCATGTGATTCTTTTCTTTGGTTCTGTTGATATGGCATATTACATTTATTTATTTGTGTATGTTGAACCATCCCTACATTCCTGGAATAAATCACAATTGGTCATGATGATTTGCTGCATTCTATTAGTATTTTATTGAAATCTTTTCATCTATGTTTATTAGGAAGACTGACCTGTGTTTCTCTTTTTGGGAAGAGTCTTTCTCTGGTTTTGGTATCAGGGTAATACTTGACTCCAGGAATGAGGTAGGGAGAATTTCTTCCCTTTCTATTTCATTAAAGAATTTGAAAAGAATTGCCATTAAATCTTCTCTAAATTCTTGTAGAATTCATCTGTGAACCCTTCATGACCTGGGCCCTTCTATGTTCAGAAGTTTTACATTTTCAATTTTGTTGACTGATTTTGGGTTATTCAGTATGTCTATATCTTCTTGACTCAGCTTTGGTAATTCATATACATCTAGGAATCTGTCTATTTCTTCTGTGTTTTCCATCCAGTGAGAGTAATGTTTTTGAAGAAGTATCAATGATCTTCTGAACTTTTACAGGATCTGTAGTGATTTCACCATTTTCATTCCTTATCGTATTGGTTTGAGGTTTTCCTTTCCTTTTTTGGATAAGTTTGACAGGGTTTATCATTTGTATTTATTCCTTTAAAACATCAACTCTTTGATACATTAATTCTTTGTATTGTTTTCTTAGTCTCAATTTCATTAATTTCTGCTCTGATGTTTAAAATTTCCTCCCTTTTGGGTTTTGGGCGTGGCTTGTTCTTTTTTTCTAGTAGTTTGAGATTCAGCATAAGGTAGTTTATTTGTGTTCATTCTGATTTCGGATGTGAGAATTCAATCTTATAAATTTCCCACTGAAGATTCTTTTTATTGCCCTCCATAAGTTCTGGTAAGTTGTATCTGCATTTTCTTTCAATTTTAAATGTTGCATAATTTCTTTGTTAATTTCATCTGTGACTCATTGGCTTTTTGGGAAGGTGTTATTTAATTTCCATGTGTTTATGGAGTCTTTACAATTTCTTTTGTCAATTATTGCCAGTTTCATTGCATTATGGTCCACTAATATGTGTGAGATAATATCAAATCCCTTGCATTTACACAGGCATGGTCTTTGTGCTAGTATATGGTCTATTTTAGAGAATTTCCCATGTGCACGTGAGAAGAATGTATATTCTAATGTTGGATGAAACACTCTGTAAAGATCTACTAAATCTATCTCTTCAAAAGTTTGGTTTAGTTCTGTTATTTCTTCACTGATTTTTTTGTGTAGTTGAGCTATCTTTTTGTGACAATGTGTTGTTAAATGCATCCATTAAAATTTTGTTATTGGTTATTTGACTATTCGTGTGTGTTAAAATTTTTCTTAGATAGTTATGTGCTCCTACATTTGGGGCATATATATTTATGATTATTATCTCTTCCTCTTGCAATTTTCCCTTAACAAACATGTAATTATCTTCTTTATTTCTTTTGATCATTCCTGGTTTTAAGTTCACATTGTCTGCAACTACAATAGCTACTCCTACCTTTTTCTGGGTTACTGTCACATGGAGTATTGTTTTCTGTCCTTTCGCGTTCAGTCTATGAATTTTCTTTTGAGTTAAATGTGTTTCCTGTGTACAGCATATTGTTGGATTTTATTTCTTGATCCACTCTGTCAGTCTGTTTCATTTCATTGGTGAACTGAAGCCATTTACATTAGTAGTTATCACTGATATGTATTGGTTTATCTTTGTTATGATATTTTCCTGCTGTTCTTTGCCTACTTTTACTTTCTGTTTACTTGTTCACTCTGCTTGTTGGTTTCTTTCTATTGTTCTTGTAATTGGGATCATTTTTATCTCTTTCTAGAATATCTTTTAGTACTCTTTGTAGGGTTGGTTTGGCACTCATGACTTTCTTCACTTGTTCTTTGTCATGGAAGTATCTTATTTCACCATTAATTTTGAAGGATAGTTTTGCGGGTTATAGCAATCTAGGTTGGAAGTTGTATTCTTTCCGGATCTGAAATACTTTATTCCAAGCTCTTTTTGACTTAATGATTTCTGCTGATAAATCTGTTGTGATACTGATGGATTTTGCTTCATAGATTATCTGGTTTTATTTTTTCTAACAGATTTTAATATTGTGTTATTTTGCTGAGCTTCTGAGATCATGATTATTATGTGTTCGCTTGTGGGTTCATTTTGGTTATGGCTAATTGGAGTCATATTTGCCTCTCTTATTTGCATCTCAGGTTCTTTTCCTGTACTTACGAAATTTTCTGCTGATACTTCTGCATATAATCTTTCTACGTCATTCATATTGCCTCCTGTGTTTTTGTTGATAACTGTCAGTCTTACATTGTTTTTTTCTTTGCACATCCTGAAGGTGTTGAACTGTTATTTTCTGGTTCCTTGTTATTTTTAAGAGATTTTTCTTTTTGAAATTGCTAGCTATTGTGCTGTCTTCAAGGTCTGAAAGTCTGTTTTCTGCTTTGTTCAAGTGGTTTTAACAACTTTCAAAGGATTTTTAAATTTCCTGGATATCTCTTTGAATCTGTTTCATGCATTCTAATTCTTTTTTATATTGCTCATTTAAAGTTTCAGTCATTTTTCTGTGTGCTTCTACTTTTTATATATGTCTGGCTGAGTAATTCTTTCACTATGGTCGTCATTTCTTTTTTTAGTTGAGAGATTATTGCTGATATAATTTCTTCTATAACTTTATATAGTGGTTGTTTTACTTCAGTTACTATCATTTCAGAAATTTCAGGTGTGTGACTTCCAAGTTCTCCTATATGGACATCTTCTGGACTTGTTCTGGGTTGGGTAGAAGTCTGAGATTGCATTTTCCTCCTTTGTCCTGTCATTTTAGAAGCTCTTGAACTTCCTTGGGACTCAGAGTTTGTCCTTCCATTGTGGCAGGAAGCAGAGTGCTGAACTTCATCATTCCTGGGCTGCTCTTCAAAGGTCTCTGGGTTCCCTAGGGATCAGACTAGTTCCTACAAGGAGGGTGGGAGATGGAGTGAAGATATCTTTAAAGTGTGGAAAAATACAATTTAAATATTTCCAGAAAGAAATACCAGAATGTTTCATCAATTGTCCAATTATGTGGAAATTGGAGAGACTGAAGAAGAAATTTACAGCTCAGGGAGATAGAACTTTATCAAATGGGAAGGGAATCAAGAACTGGACCAGAGATAAACAAAGGAAAATGCGTTATGTCCTTTCACCAAATCACACAACAAATGTCAACATTATGTACTGTAAGCACATACTAATAAAATTTTAAAAGATTAAAAGCCTAAAGTTCAAAATTGAACTTCGAAGTACTTTGTGGGGAACACACTGTTTCCAACTGAATGGAGAAAAAAATCCAATAATCATATCTAGGTCTGTAGGATACAGTTTACATAGGGCTTAGAAGAAAATCTGTGCCATCGAATGCTTATTTTATGAAGGAAGAACTGTTCATAATCAAGAACCGCACTTTATAACTCAAAACATTAGGGGGTAAATTAGCATATCAATTCAAAAGAAGTTGGAAAAAGGAACTGAAGAAGGTGAGAACTCATTGCAATGGAAACAGAAGAAAAAGTCCTGACGTATCTGTGAAATTATTATAAACTGATTAAAAGAGATCACTAATATTAGTCAAGGCAAACATAAAAAGAATACACAAGGTGAAATGGTGGTACACACCTACAACCCCCATACTCTAGGAGGCTGAGGGAGGAGAACTGCCATGTTTGAGTCTAGCTTGGAAATTTAGTGAGTTCTTATCTTAAAATAAAAAAAAACAAATAAATTTTAAAAAGCTCGAGTGTAGCTCAGAGTGAAGGCACTGGGTTTTTCCTCAGTATGAAGCAGAAGAAGAAAGAAGAGGGAGGAAGAGGAGGAAGAGGAGGAGGGAGTGGGGAAAAAGAAGAGGAGAGAAAGGAAAAATTACCAATATCAAAAGTGGGAAAGTGCATTGCATGGCAGATCCTATAATCATTAAAGCGTGAAGAAGATTGACATTTTTAGGAAGACATAAATATATATGTAGAAAATCATTTAAAAAACCATTACAATTAATAAAGAAATCTACCATTTGTTAGATGTACAAGCAATATAAATGACATTTTATTTTTTATGTATGTAGTCAACTGGAAAAATGTGATTTTCAAAATAAACCTTTATACTAATATTTAGGAAGCTAGGAATGTCTAAAATATATTTAACAAAATTTGTGCCATATATATGAATAAATCTTAAAAATATTGCTGAAGAAATATATAATACCATGTAAATAAACAGTTATCTTAGTACATCAGAATAAATGAATTCATTACGTGTAAATTATGCCTCAATAGATCTGTTAATTAATAAATATATAAGGGGCATTTTATTCACAATGATTGCCTAACTGGATACCAAGTAGCTTCATTAGATTTATATAATAAATCAATTTGGCATATTATCTTTGAATCAGATTATTAATCTACTAGATGCATTTCATAAAAAATAACTTAGCAAGTCTTTACCTTCTAAAATAGAATTTTAGCAGAATCATCAAGGTAAGCAAATGTTTTTTCTTATGTCTATTAGTAGAACCTTAGATGATGTGCTGAATTTCAGATGCTGTCAAATTTTATCAGCTGTGATGGGAATATTCCAAAACACTTGTATTTCACAACCAATCCAGTTCTCTCTTCCTCAGGAGACACTGCTCTGTGTAGATGATGAACTGCTGACCTGTAGTCCTGGGATGGCTTAGTCTCCCCGCCAAAAACTGGGCACAGCAATTATGGCCAGGCAGCACCATGAGTTCCTGGCTTCCTCTTCAACTTTCAGCATTAGGCACAATGATTGCCATTGTGGATGATATCTGGCCTCAGCAGAAGTTGCTACAGGCTTTGAATACAGAACTTAGAAGAAGTGAAAAAGAGTAAAGCAGAGGTATTCTCTCTCTGGCCTCCCTTTTTCAAGCTGTTCCAAGTAATAGGATTAAAAAACAATTATTTTCTGTGATTTTTGGCTGAAATGCCTTTTATGACCTCGAACTAATTTTTTGTGTCTCACCATAAAATAACACAGCACAGCAACACATCTTGACTTTTATTCTTTTATTTTACCGTAGTCTGCAGTTTCTGGGATATTATTATTCTTCCCTATGAGAAAGCAAAAAGAAAACATAGAGTATGGAAATCATAATTCTCCCTTTAGCCCTTTTATAATTTGTCAAGATACTAGATCAGCAATTCTTTGTATCAGTAGTTAGCACCTCAGCTGGCCTTAGATTCTGCGATACACTTGTGTGTATGGAGCGTCTATGTATGTGAAGCATCACTTCATCCATGAAATAGATTAAGACAGGCCCTTGGATGGAATGTGACTTGGTTAGCGATGTGGGCCTAATATAGCCATCAAGGTCTTTATTAGTGTGAGAATCAGCCAGGAGCGCCAGCCAGACTGAGGGAACCTGAGAAAGTCTCAAAGGCCATTGCTGGCTTGAAATTGGAAAGGACCACAAACCACAGGATGTAAGAAATCTCTAGAAATGGGAAAAAGTGAGCCAGCAGGTACCAAGAACCACAAGAAGTTGAGCCCTGACCTGGAATAGATTTTGGTGCAGTGAGCTTCAGGCATCTGGCTTCCAGAACTGTAAGATATACATTGATGTCATCTTAATACTATGTCTTTGGTACATATTTAGAGCAGTAAATACAAACCAATAACAAGACATTATACCTTTTGTCATAGAGTACTCATCAATACAAAATAATCTATGTAAAACATTATGTGAATAAGTAAAGATGTATTTTAAGAGTATAAAAATTCTGAGAACACTAGGAAATATTATTTCCCATTTCTTAGTTGCAAGACAAGGTGAAGGATAGAAAAGAAAAAAAAAGGACAGTGTTTGTGTACACATTTCTTTTGTTGTTGTTGTTCTGGTTTTTACAGAAATAATTTTTTAAAGATTCTGGTTTAAAGTAAGGTGAATAAAGTTTCCTAGAATTTTTCTAGCGGCAGATAGGTGGGAGAATAAACTCCGAAATTGTTCTGAAGCTTCTCTTAGGACTATGTCAGAAACATGTTCTATTCTGGGAAAATTATATTTGAAGATAAATTTGAGCGTACACTCTTGGTAGGATGTCCTACTTACTTGTTTTGTAAGGATCCTTGATTTCAAATATTTATGTCTCCTTCTGAAGTTTATATGGAGCAGAAGTGGTGTGGAATATGAAATAGACTGGGATAGACATTAACTCTTATTTTTCTGAGTCTGTCAAAATAGTTTTCAATGTATAGCTTCATTATGACTTGTATCTGGAGGTTTTCCCAAAGCCTTATGCAACCATAGGTAGAGGCTTCCAGTGGGGGGTGGATCCAGGGTGTGTGATACTGGGATTGAGGGTATGTGACAGCTAAATGGGCTTAGAGTAGTTCTGGCTGTGCATAATGGAAGCCCCACTCTAGCTGTGGATGCTACCAATCGATAGGCTTACAGCCCGGACGGAATATGAAGGGAGTGAGGGAAGGCAGGCTGCTACTGCTTGCTGCCTTCCATTTGCCATACGATGGAATAGTTCATCCTCTCTGAAGCCCCTCTGTCATGGCACCCTACCTCAGAGCCGGTCAACTATGGCCTGAAACATCTACAAACTGTTAGGTGAGATAAGCCTTTCCTCATTTAACTTCGGGTGTCAGATATTTTCTCCAAGCAACAAGAAAAGCATCAGAGATAGCTATCATAGTATATAAGTTTATAGTATAAACCAAAATTTATAATAACCTTTAGCCACACTTGTTTGCATGCAAGGCCTCTTATACTGACAATAAAAATACATTTTTCATATTTTCCTGTTCATGAGAATGATTGACTTTTATCCTCAGTTGCTGCGCTGGCCCAGATTCAGATCGGCCTTTCCAGCAAAGGATGTGGCCTGGAGAGTCCTGGTTTTTGGAATAGGTGTTAATTGTTTCTGAGGGACTCCACTGACTGTGCTGAAACTTAATAGAATTTCTAAAACAAAAATATTCTTCTTTCCTTCCTCCTTCCCTCCCTTCCTCCCTCCCTCCCCTCCTCCCTCCTTCCCTCCCTCCCCGCCTCCCTCCCTCCCTCCTTCCCTCCCTTCCTTCTTCCCTTCCTACCTTTCTTGCTCTCTTACTTCCTTCCTGTTTCATTTATATATGTCAAAGACATATCAGTATCTGAAGTTCTCCCAAACTCTTCCAGTTCCCTCCCTATTCTCATTTCACAGATGTTTCCCCAAATATATCTCTAACCAAATCTTGGTGTTTATATTTAGAAGGTCATACTTAATGCATTTCTCCATCACCTGTCTCTCAATCTTCATTAAAATTAATAATGGTAATAAGTGAACATTGCAACAATAATAACCCCTATATATAGCACAGTGAAAAGAAATGAAATAAAGGACAGAGAAAAAATTAAATATGATAATAAGAAAAACATAAGTAAGAATAACAACAAACTTCAACAACAACAACATGAGTTAAAATTGGTGGCACTTATTCTTACTTACTGAACTGATGGATTTTATTTTTTAGGGAGAATAGAGTATATGGAAGCTAATCCTTACCCTTAAATTTTTTATGCAGAGAACACAGTTAAAAGATAATTTATGTAAAGCAAAGACTAAAGCACAAAAGTTAAAACACAAGAAAACTTGTGATTGTAGAATATTATTTAGGACTCTATGAATAGCCTGACTGCTATCCAGATGTTTAGGCGGAAAAGCAGTGAAAAATTCTCTATTGCGCTTGATTTTAAACACTAGAGCTCAACACTGCGATGATGTAATGAATGTATTATGATTGCTGACATCATACAGAAATTCTATAAAAGCCTGAGTTGTCAGTATATATTTGTGCAAAACTAACTTTATAATTCTGACTTATAAAACTATTAATGACAATATTCTCAATTTCCTTCAGTGTCTCTGTTTCAAGTGTGTAGATAAAGCACCAAATAAACCTGACTTATGGTCAGAACTTATGTATGTCTGCCTTAACAGGGAGTAGGACTCATTGCAAAAGCATTAATTTTGCATTCCTTACCTTCTAGAAGTGTAAGCTTTTCACTGTGTGAAACCGTGGACCTAATTTTATACTGATGCTTTACCACTGAGAGACTTCTATTCTTACCGGTAACATTTCCTTTTGTTTTTGCCAACGGCCAGTGTTTACTTCATCAATTCCTTATGCACATGATTTAATACCAGTAACCTTTACTTTGAAAAAGACAGACTTTGTGTTGTGCACTTAAAGATTTATCAGAGAAATTTTGTAGTATTAGAGTAATATGTGCATATTTACCGTATCTGCATAGTGCTCCAGATTATTACATTTTAATTGAAATGACAAAACTGAGTTCGTAAATTTACATAAAATCTTTCAAGATCACAATTAGTTATTACAATTAGTGATTGCATACATGGGAAAATAATCCTGTGCTTCCCCTGACCAGGAAATTGGAAATTATTCTCATGAAGAAAAGTATTTTAAATAAAAAATAGTACAAAAATTGGAACTGAAAAACCTGGGTTCAAATTCAGCTGCTTTGCATCAAGCTGTATAACTGCGAATCAGTATTCTGCAATTATTTTTTCTCTGTAGGGAAGTCCAAGGGAAATTAACTATGTATTCCTTTTACACGTTATTTAAATCTGATTTTCAAGCAGTTGGCTTTATTACTTTAGTTCACTTTGCAGTCCTCTATCAATCATAATATTCCTAATTCAGAGAAATAGAGAGTAATGAAAAACTGATCTTATGTTTAGTGGCGGACCTCCTCAACAGAACTGAAAATTGTGATTTTCATTGGAAAGCAAATCATTACAGTCTATAAAGTTGAGTTTACTTACTTTATAAAAAAATTACAAAAAAAAGTAATGCCTTACAGAGAGTTAACAGCTGTCAGAAAATACTGGAGCAGGAATTATTGCCTAAAATAAGTTGGGATTTTGCCAGTTGATGAGAGTAAATGAATGTCTTAGATGATTACAAACACTGTTTTTTGTTTAGTGTCATTTATCAGTTCCATGACTCATGATCTCTTTGCAAAGCACACTAGATAAAACAAATGACATTATATAATTCTACATTACATCATTAGTGACAAAAAATTAATTTGACAAGATGTCTTTAACTCCAGATTAATTTGATAATGCTTTTCAATATGACAGCTTTTAAACATAGTTACAGTTTAATACATTTAAAACATTGCTAGTTTGAGCTAAATTTACTGTATTGTTCATGAAATACAGTATAATGTAAATTATATGCATCCAAATTCTACTGTTCTAAATTAAAATAACTTGAAACTTCCTTATTTTTTCCACATCCCTTAAGACGTTAGTAAGTTATTTCTTTGGAATCAGACTTGATGGTGCATACCTGTAATAACAGTACTCTGAGGTCTTTGAAGTATCTTGAATTTGAACCCAGCCTGAGCAACTTAGTAACTTGAGAAATCCCCATTTCAAAATAAAAATATAATAGGATGACAAGAATGTAACTCAGTAAGAAAGCCCTATGTTCAATAAATAATAACTAAGTAAAACTACATTTTTCTTCAGTATGAGAAATTTTATTCTGAAAGTAATTTCTTCCAACTATGGGGAACATAAATACAGAAATATTAGACAATATACAAATCGTACTTTTTCACTTGTAAAAGTTTTCTTCTGTGTGATTTAAAAAGAATCAGCATCACACAGGGAACCTTAAAGTCAAGTTTACATCTTGAAATACAGCTGAGAACATCCCAGCTATTTGCCCTAATTTTTCCATTTGTTTCTGCCCCATGCAAACAATATTAGGACTACAGTTACTTTTTTCATTAAGATATAAACTTCAATTGAAAATTTAAATATGAACTCTCAAATCTTTTCACATTTAAACCACTACAAATGAATTCATGTGACCCATTCTAACTGACTTCTACATCAAGGTTTTGGGAATAATGAAAAATAGTGAAAGGAGAACAGGTCTATCAGGAATTGTGAAATTGAGTCCTTCTGACAGAATACCTGAAGTACATTTCATGTATTAAAAAAAGTAAAAGCTTCGAAGGTAGAAGCAGACATCATACATCTCCTTGTTTTTGTTGGGAATAGGATTTTCATATGTGGCAGAAGAGCCAGCGCTGTTCCACTCTGTTGCTTGTGTTTGAATATTACTATCATTCCTAATTCAGCTTCAATGAGACGGACAAGAACTATTTTGCAGGATTCTTAATCTCCATCCCTCCTTCCTCCCCTCTCCTCCCTCCCTTGCTTTCCTATTTGAAATACTGTAGCCCAATTTTCTGTTTGTAAGATGCAACAACTTCCTTTGTGTGGATGTACTTCATAAACTTTCAGGGTCGCATATTGTGTTTTGTAAACAGATTACAATTTATGTACCTCTGCTTCAGCGTATAAAAAGACAGTTTTTCTTGTGTGTTGTTACTTGCTGGTGTTTATCATGATTTATCATTCAGTGAGCACACTGGACATGATGTAATACCCATGCATTTTATTTATGGACAGTTTATTATTAGGAGTAAAATAGCTGGGGGTTACTGTACATATTTTTGGCATTAGTAGATTTTTATTAGGAGTGTTACATAATGAGAGCTCCAATTTATCCCACATTCTCAGTACATGAGAACATGACTGCCACAAAATCTGATACTTTGTATTAACAGACCTTTGATTTTCTTAAAATTTTTAAGCTGTCTATTCCTATTTAGATATATTGCACCGGGTCTTAATTTGCATTCTGTTGGTGGTTGTAAATACCTTCTTTTGAAAAGTGTCTGTTCAATAATTTATCTACATTTCTTGATTTTTTTGTCTGATTCAAAACCAGGAAAACAGAGAAATGTAACACTAATCGAAATAACAGCAGAAAGAACCCTCAATAAGTACTCAGAATATTAGTTGCTTTACAATGAAGCGATGACATTAATTCAAAGCTGGAAAACTAGTGGAAAATAAATATGGCAATATATGAAAAAGTTTTCAATAAAATCTAGTATCTAGCTATTATGGAAAGATTATTAATAAAAATGAATTTCCATATACTCTAGATTATGCATTCCCTTAAATTAAGAAAAACAGAAACTTCCCTGATGACATCTGTATTCCACAATGTGCTAGATTTTTCAAAAGGCGTACTAATATAACAACATGAATGCAATATGGAAAATATTTTTATAGCACCTGTTATTTTCAAATAATGATATTTCCTATAAAAAATTAAACTATTTGTACCATCAAGTGGTTTAAAATATCACGTGCTGTTTAAGTGTTAGGTTTTATTTTTGTAAAAACGAATATATAGCTTAATAGATAATCATGTATATTGACAGGAAATAATATCTGAAAATCAGTGTAACAAAAGATTTGAAGACTTTAATATGTAAAGCATTAAATGTGTCATATTTGAAGATATATATTTCAGTTTTACTTGTGTAAGTTTAGATTCTCCCAAACTTTTCTATATATTTAAATATCTGCAATAAAAATTTCTGAAGAGTAGCCTGAGACAGCAAAACACTCCGGAGAAAATAGTAAAAATTTTCTTGCAGAAAAGCATGCACTGAAATTAAGAATTCCTCTTAATGAGAAAATTTCACCCTAAAGAAAGTATAATACAAAAGTGGAGAAAAGATATCTGTAACATATAAGGATTTATGTCAGAATACATAAAGTGTTCTTTGAATCTGTGAGATAAAATAACCTTTCTTTTGTAAGTATGCTCCATACAACTGAAAATGTGCATCCGTGTATACAAATATAGCTGGGTCCTTGTACAAAAACCTCATAATAGCAGCTGTTGATAAATAACAAACAATGGAAAACAGTTTCATTCAATAACAGAATAGAAAAATAAGTGACAAATGCACTGGAACAATGAGATATATATCACTGAGGATCAATAGCCATCTACACAAAGAATTGGTGACACCGAGAAATAGAATGCTACGCAAACAAAGCAAGCCATCAACAATGGATGGGACAATTTATTCACAAGATGCAATATTTAAAAATGAGAGCTACAGCTGTCCTTAAATATACATCTAAGAGTGTTAATCTGTTCTTGAAAAATTGAATAAGTTAACAAATCATTATACATGGGTAATTGTACAGGAAGAAGGAATATGACATCTAGAGGGAATATTCAGAAGTCTTCAAAGCTATAATACTGCATTCTTAAGTGAAGGAATGTCACAGGTATTTACTTTTTATTCTCTTAACTGTATCATTAGCCCCAAAATTAAAATAATTAAATCCCCAAAGAATCTTCATAGCTGAGTGCTTGATATTCAAAATTCTCAAGAATTCTTCCTACGCTTATCTCTTTTTAATCATTTGATTAGTTGTGTCATTTGAAGTCAAATATATCTCCTTATATTTGCTCATAAAACAGCTACTACTTTCATAACAAGAATAAAAGCAAGAATAAAATTTTGAGGAGCAATGGAATACATTTTACTGCATCATCATATTTATTTGAAAGTACCTTATATGTAAAGCAATATAGATTTTGTAGACATGTTTTATATTATTGATAATATGTTCAATAGTACCTAGATCATAAGTATGCACAAATGAATGGATAATCAGGGAACACATTTCTTAAGTGTTACTATATCCTACATACCAAATTTTATTCATGTTCAAAGAGCATCAGCTTCAGTATGATATATGAGTTAATTAATAATCTAGAGAGAGTTAATTAACTGATAGTGTCTCTACATTAGAAAATTTATTTATTATAATGACTCTAAGACATGTTTTTCTGGTTCTGTAGCCAACAAAAATGCCCTAAAGGAAATTATTTCAATATTTCCCAATAAACATGTGAAACATCTGAGCACCCTAACTACTTTAAAAGTATAGAGACTGAATCTTCTCAAAGATCAAAATTACTTAAATTGTAAGCAAGAAACATTGTCTTCTCCTTTTACATTAGGTTGGTTTCAGGAAAACGAGCTATATCAGCACTGCCCACTCTACGTCATTCTTTTTTATTCTTCCCTCTTTGGGGCTCTAAATCTTGCCCTGTCTGAATTTACTTAGTAGATTCTTTTCTTTCAGACTCTGTCCTTTCTCCCTTCATTTTTGTATTAGCTGCTGTAGACAAGAGTTTCCACCAAGCAGTCAGTCAGGAAAATACTTATTTGCACAGTAGTTTTTCTTGTACTAAGTGCATAAAGTAGTTATGTAGTTAAGACTTTTTAAATCCCATCTACTGGGATTGAATAGTCCTTGAAATTGAAGTTTGTGGAGGTAAAACTTTACTTCTAATTTTTTATGTGATTTAAGGAATCAAATCTGTCAATTAACACTAAATTGAAGGTAATGCATAATAGTGAGTTTATGTATGTTAAAATATATTCAAGGATGGGAATTCACAAACAACTATTTTCTAAAACGACTTTTCTTCAGTACTGATTGGCTATCAGGAGAAAACAAGAATACTAAAAACCAGTTTTAGCTCAGGAATGGTTTCAGTTGAGCTTAAAATTGAAAATGTGAAAGTTATGTGACTTTTTAATCTTGATTCTTGGGTTTGATACTTTTATATTAAAAATTTAATTCAAGTGAAAAACGAATTTAGCATCCCTATAGCTTTTATATTGGAAAAGAATTTTACTGAAATTTCTCAAATTTGCCTAATTTTTAGAGATCATTGAGAACAATTTATTACAGTGTTGAAATGTATAGTTACAATTTTAGTATAGATATCAAAAGATGCAAAACATTTTATTCATATAGAATTTAGGCTTCATAATTGTCTCTAGATTTCATTGATTCCCAGTGGTTACTTCTCATTTATAATTGAACAATTTACATATATGAAGTAACTGAATAATCTATTTGGTATATCTTAACACATTTTACTAATTGAAACCAAAATCACTGCATGGTTTAATATAATGAATTGCAAATATATTCACTCTCTTGATTTGAATATGCTGCTCTATAGGATGGTTTGAGAATGTAATATCAGTATGAAGAAAAACTTCTTTTTTTGTTTGTTTGTTTGTTTTTGCGGTACTAGGGATCAAACTCAGGACCTTGTGCTTGCCAGGCAAGCACTTATTCCACTGAGCTATATCCGCAGCCCAGAAGAAATACTTCTAAAGTATCTTCTCATGTCTTTCAATAAATGTTAATAATGAATTGGAGCTTGACAGGAAAAAGAAAATGCTATGACCTCTGAGACAAACTAATAACGCTATCGGTGGGCGTCTAGAGTTCCAAAACATGTATCTGCAAGACTCATCTGCTAATTTTATAATCCTGATTCCATTTTGAAGAAATGAGATAAAAATTTGGTGATGATTATAAAGGTAAAGTTAGTGTAGCCAGGCGTGGTGGCACATATCTGTAATCCCAGCACCTGGGAGGCTGAGGCAGGAAGATCACTGCAAGTTCGAGAACACCCTGGGCTACAGAGTGAGCGCAAAGCCAGGCTGAACTGCGTAGTGAGAACCTGTCTCAAAAAAAAAAGAAAAAAAAAGTAAAAGGAAAACAAGGATAAGGTTAGCGAGGCAAACACCGGAGATAACGTATCTCACAAAGCCAATAAACAAGCGCCGTAAAGTACAAATCTTGTACGTGTCTGAATTTTTCTAAAGTGCATATTTGTGTCATATAATAGTTACATTCATTGTGGTGAGTAGGTATATATATATATATATATATCTCACATTTTAATCCTTTTTATTTTCCCCTCCCCCTCCCCTTATTCTTAAAACCTCTTCCTATTCATTAAAGGTCTACCTTCCTGTTTTTGCCATCTATCTTTTATTCTGATCTTTAAATTACTTACAATTTCTATAAATCTTTTAATACTCTTCTGGAAAAAGTCATAGAAAATGTAGTAATTTAAATGTACTTATCAAAGAAATTGGCTAAATTAAAAATGACTTAAGTTGGTCTTTATGAGTAATTCCATTAGGTGTAAATGTATTAAAATATCACAATAAAATGCAAAGATCAGTAATAATGAGTTAAAACACACACACACACACACACACACATACACACACACACACACATGTACACAAACGTTGGTAAGACATTCTGTCTTGAAGAGATTGATTCCAGATTGTAAGATGCAAATTCAATAGAAACTGATATTACTTGCAAACAATAGCCTAAAAGCTTATAGAGTGACTATTTTAATATCAAGTAGTACAAATGGTAAGATGAAAATTTTTACAAAAGCCAAGGGCATTTAAGAATGATAAAATGATTCAATTCATCCAAAATGTGCATGAATTATAAGCACCTCTAGCAACAGAACCCAAAAATCAGATGAGTCCAAAACTTAGAATGAAAGAGAAAGAGTTCAATTTTAATAGCCAAAGGCTTTGTACCTTTAATTTCAAAACTTGGATAGTATAGATATGAAATAAATAAGAAAGGAAAAGATGAGAATAAATAAACAAGACCTAACAGAAATATTATAATAAACATTCCATTTAAGAATGGGATAAAGCATCTATGATTTAGTTTCTATGTAGGAACTGAAAGACACATATATATATTCGAGCGTCATCTTCATGCTGCAGTCCAAAGGATCCAGCAGCTGATGAATCCCAGAAGCTGAAAGCTGTGGAACAAGAGAGATCAGGTGGGCAGCAGCGCCAGTTTAGGACTTAAGGCCTGGAAGGTCCATAGGTAGCTGACATGGGTCCAAATTGAAGGTCTGCAGAAACTCTCATCTGACATTCACAGGCAATAGCAGTATTAAAGATGCACTAATTAAAGCAGAATAGAGCTTTGCATGCTGAGTTCTTTCTCCTTTCAGTTCCCTGCCAGCCTGTTAGATAATAACATGCACGATCAGGGGGGTTCTCCACCTTCAATTTGCCAGCCTATGACAGTCATCTCTAGAAACACCCTACACACACCCAGAAGTGTATATTATTAATGTGTTGGGAGCTTCTTAATCCAGTGAGGCTGACAACCATAATTATCGACTCAAGCACATTCCTCACAAGGTACACACACACACACACACACACACACACACACACACACAAATTCTATAAGAATTCTAGATAAAAATATAAAGTCTACAAGTGTTAATTTGTAAACATTAACATCATAAAATGTATGTTCTGTCAGTACAGTGGATTTAAATTAGAAATGAAGAACAAAATAAGCCCTGGGACTTACTCAATATGTGGTAATAATACACTCCTAGTCAACCATTGGTTCAAGAAAGACATCACAAAGCAACCAAGAAAATACTTTGAGTTGAACAAAATGAAAACACTGCTTATTGAAACATATAAGATGTAGCAAAATCAGGTTTTAAAGAAAATTTATAGCTATAAACACCTACATTAAAAATAAGAGACTCTAAATTGATAATCTTACATTTTAATTAAGAAACTGAAAAAAAGAGCAAGGATAACTCAAAGTAAACAGAATGAAAAAAACACCAAAATAGATAAAGTTTAGATGAAGATAAAGGGGAAATGAACAGAAAAATAAACATACACTATGAAACCAGAAGTTCATCCTTTGATAAAAGCAACAACTGACAATACTTGAATTAGACTCACACAAAAAGAGCGGAGACTTCAATGACAAGAGGGCAAATAGGAACAGTACAACTCATTACAAAGAAATAAAACATAATAAAACACTTGTGTGAAAAGATGCATGCTAGTGAAAGGGGTGAATATTTTTATTTGCACTATTATGGCTCACTTGTTCTGAATCCATCCAACATATTTAATTTCACAACTTTTATGACTTTGGGAAAGAGCCAGAAGGTGCCAGGTGCAGGGGAATAAGGTGGATGGCCACCTCCCCTCGTGTTTCCTCAAGCATGGCACTAAGAAGCAGCATCCTAAAAACAGTCACGAGAGAGGACTTCCAGAACTGCTTCAGTGGCACATGTGTGCTCAAAGTAAGAGGGCATATCTTGAGGAGAACTTACAGCAATCTTTCTCTCTTTTTATTTCAATCTCTCTTTTACTGCATTAAGTGTATGTGTGTGTGTGTGTGTGTGTGTGTGTGTGTGTGTGTGTGTGTTTGTTGTACCAGGAATCAAACTCAGAACCTTGTTCTTGTGAGGCAGGTGCTTCTGCCACTGAGCTATATCCCCGGACCTAACTGCAATAAATTATTTACAAAGGTCTCATATATTTTGTCAGGCAATGTAGATTCAAACATCCTCAAGAAAATTCCAATCTGCTAAGTTTAGTAGCATAATGAAAGTATTATTTACTGTAGTCAAAGTGAGTTTATTACAGGAATGTAAAAGTAGTTCACCATAAAAGACCTGTCAAGGTATTGTACCACGTTAACAGAAGTTAATAAAAATTCTGAAGACTTGATCATTAATTGAGATAAGTTTATCTTTGACAAATCCAACACATATTCCCGCTAAAAGACAGAAAACTAAGAATAAACTTTTTCTATCTGATGAAACCTATGAAATATTTACATCTAACATTATATTGTTTGTTAAAAAACTAAAAGGTCTTTCCCCCTTAAATAAATATAAGAATAAGACATGTATGTTTTCTCTTGAAATGTCTATTTAACATTGCGTTGTATGTACAAGCAGTTAGGTAAGAAATAAAATTAAAATATATAGACAGCTTTACATTGATAAAATGTCTTAATTTGCAGTCATTGAAAGACATCGTTTTAAATTTGTTGACCCTCAACAAAATTCCCCCCAAAGGACCCAGTAACAGCATAACACCAAATAGTATTTTGTAACTTTTCAGATGTTTCTATATGCCTATATGATAATTTTACAGTTTTACAATGTATTAACTAACTTTTAGGAATTCAAAAGGGAAATATTTTAAAATATATTACTCCCAATATGAAACATTTTAGCAAATATAAAATGCATTTATACTTTTCTAAAGAAGAGGTACTTGTCCATGTATTCAAGGACGTTCTGTATATTCCCCAAAGTTTTTTAAAAATGCTAAGTGCCTCTGAAGGAAGCCCGTGGAGCTCTCCATCCCAGGAAGTGTCAGGCACCCTCCCCCTTATCGTCAGCAACAACATGCACACTCAGATACACATTTCTAAGTTCCTCAAGGGTGAAGCAGAGAATGATTTTCAGAAAAAAATGCTTTTTAAATTACTATCTCCAGATTTGCATTTATGTTTTAATATATCATTTCAATCTAAAGTCTAAACTCTCGCATTGTATCCTGTGTTACAATGTATCAGTCAGATTTGTCATCAAAATAAAAATTGTTATTCATACATGCTATTAATTAGCAAACTTTATATTCTGGTCATCTACACCTCTCACCATTCTTTTAAAAATAACCCCAGCCTTAATAAAGTCAGATATACAAAAATATCAATATAAAAGAAACAAAAATTAGTTATTTTGAATAATTCTACTGGTAGTGCCTGTTTACTTGTACATGATTATTAATTATAGTCAGAGGCATTTCTTGAAGTTCTTTGGTGTTATTTTTATAAATTAATCAAAAGTAAATACATTGATTTACAAATGCTATTGTTGGTTTGAGGAAAAAACAGTACTAAAGCATTTTAGTGCAATTTTAGAAATTTACATCATTTAACAAAATGTTAGTGCAAATATATGAATATAGGCTCAACAGATGTTAATATAGGATGTCATTGAACTATCATTTTGCCATTTCTTATTTTTGCTATATTTGAGTTTTTGTGCTATAACATTCAGTTGAACCTCCTCCACACAGCCTTGAGAAGAGCCTTAGGTTAATAGAGTAATTGATGTGCATTTGGTAGTTAATCCATAGTGCACGGGGCAGCAGTTATTAAGAAGAACAGCTGGTCTGCTCATTGAAACATTCTCATTACTGAGTCTTTTCCAAAGATGCTAACCATACTCCCCAGGTGCCCGGGTAGTGTTGTTGCCTTTATAAACATCCTGAAACTGTGGTTATGGTGGAACCACATGAGAAATGTTTATTGCCCAAATTGGACATACTCCCTCTATACTAATCATATTGAACATAAATGAAAATCTTCAATCATAGTTCAGTCAATTACATTCTAATTACTAAACAGCTCCAGTGAATGTTTTCTACTTCTACTTATTACACCTTTTATTTCTTTTTAACTAAATAATTCTTATAAATATACTAAAAATAAACACTAGACAGTGTTATGCTATCTGAACTGCATATACTGATACAGACCTACTGCTTATTATGCCTTTCAATGAAAATATATTAATAATTTAAATTTAGTTTCCCTGTTATCTTATTTTTCCCACTTAAAAATGCATTATTCAAACATAAGGGAAACTGTAGATTAGTTTTCATTTTAAAACTTTTAAGTGCAATTTTAATAGATTTAAACTATTTTTCTTGTCATTAGAGACATTCAACCTCGTGAAACATTTTGTTTTTACAAATGAGTTTGCATAATTACTATCAAAGCATCTCTCATGCAATACACTAAAGTTAATTTGACTAGTGGTTTCATTTTTTGTATCACGAGTCAGTTACTAAATACATGCAAATCTTCATATATATATGTATATATATATATATATATATATAAATGTATATATGAAATTGCTTTGTGCCTCTCAGAATCACTCGATACAAAGCCTTGAATAAAAAGATTTCTTCTCTTACAAAATTACAAAAGGTACAATAATCAGAGACAGTTAATTATAGTCCAATTAGTGCTATACTCAAGGAATTTTATATGAAAAGCAGATTTTTAAAAAGATGAACCTGAACACAATATATTAAATGCATGTATGAAAATATTACTCTGAAACTAAATCATATTGTGTTTAAAAATCAACTCCAACACTAACAATTAACTATTTAAAAGGAGAAGAGCTGAGAGTGGATGGTTAATACACTCCATAGATGAATGAATACAGATAAAATAGTGATTTCACATGAGGAGAGACAGAGAGAAAGAGGAGAGAGTGAGAGAGAGAAAGAGGAAGGAAGGAAGGAAGGAAGGAAGGAAAGAGGCCAGGAAGCAAAGGAAGCAAAGAGGGAGGGAGAGAGGGAGAGAAAGAAGAAAAGGAAGCCTGTAAACAGCCTTCACATTGTTTTACTTATAGGCAAGGCTGCAGCTTTCAGACACTAGCTGATGGCTTTGCGTAGGGGTCAGTCTCGGTGAGATCGCTCTCTAAAACTCTGTCATTCTTTAAGCCATGGTGTGTAAGGGCTGTGTGTGTGTGTGTGTGTGTGTGTGTGTGTGTGTGTGTGTGTGTGTTGCCAGTAAAAGTGTCGTGGAGTGTCAAATAATAGGAGTAATGCCACAATTTAAGAGCTCTACTAGCTGTACACGGTCTCGGAGCTGTGGCTGTTATTATACATTCCCGCCTATTCTGCAGGGCTCTCCCCATGCCAGTAGAGTTCTCCAGAGATATTCTTCATCTTAAGTGTTTATGCTAATCAACTCATAATATACAATCATCCTAGACTTGCAATTATCGAACTACACAACACTGCTTTATGGCAAACTGTATTCTGATAATGTAGAGGTGATGAATCTCTCTTGTATCGTTCATTTGTTGCTATGGAAATCCTGCTTCTGAACAGGGCAATTTGTAAACATTATATTAAGAGTGCTGCCAGTGACAGAGTCAGTCTTGGCAAATTCCGTCACAAGTCCAAGGCGCTATTATTTGCAGTCATGCTCTGTGCCGTCGGCACACATCAGGGTGTGTTTTCTCAGCGGTGGGAATTCTGTCAGTGAGCAAGACAGAGCACTTCTACTAAAGAACGCGCTGATTGGAAAAGGCAGTGCACGCTGATATTGTGAGTGCGCGCAATTACAGGCTTATTAATGATTTTATAACAAGTATATTCAATGACTTTTACACCTAATTTCTTAAGTTTTGAATATTTTAGAATTAAAACTTAAAAAATATATCTTTAGAGGAACCGTGATAAAAATAATATGAATGTTTTAGCGAAAGTGAGTGAAGTACATTATATATTAGATGATAGCAAGGAAGGATCCTTTGTGATTACATACAAGACATTAAGCTAAATGTGACTAAAGTTATATTACGATACATGTAATTGTTTCCTCTATTCACTAGGACTCAGCAATATTTATGTAAACACGTTTCACTTGCGCATGAGATGTAAAACAATTTTCAATTCCTATGAAATATACACATTTCTTAATCAAGAGCTGCATTCTAATAAGTGAATAACTGTGTTGTTGGACACCGTAAAGTATAATTACATGAGCGAAATAGATGTAGCCTTTTGCATACATAGGTGTTACGTGGTATAGATCGAGGACAACAGGTTGATAGCTCAAAAGGCAGAGAGATAGACAGATGGATAGATAGACAGATGACAGAATATTGCCACACTGTATAGTATTTCTAGGGTCATGGTGAATAAAACAATTTGATTTTAAATCAAGCATGAGAGGAAATGTCTCAGTTGAGAGATGGAGTAAACCCAGCTATGGGCTGGTGCCAGTGTAACACGGAATACTGCTTTACCATAAATTCTGTTCTAAGAGTGCACTCCAAAATAACAAAATGTGTAGCATGGTAAATTAGACAGTTGCACAGTTGTTTTATCATGATGAAGTGTAATGCACTGTACATAATTGCATTTTGTGCAACTGATACAGCGGTGAGTTTGTTCCACCAGCAACATCCCAAACCCTTGGTTTACATATTACATCATGATGTGATAGTGACTCAAACTTCTCAAGGTGGTAGAAAGTTTTAGTTTTGTTATAATTTTCTGGAGCTATCATTGCATTTGCAGCTTCTCCATGACTGAAGCCTTTTTGGTACATGACTATTTAACTCTCTGAGAAGTTAGTTTTGATAAAATATGTCTATCAATAAATATAAAGCCTATATCATTTAAGCTAAAAGGTCAAGTATATCTTTTCATGTATTACTGGGAAATCAGTACTGTAATTACCACTTGACAGAATATTCCTTAAACATAAGATAATATGCAATAATCTAGAATTACTAAGCTCAATTTCTTGGAGCAATGGTGACATTCATTTAGTTGTCTTGGTACTTTTAACAATGATAAGAGACAGATCTAATATTTTATGAACTTTTATAGAAATTTAAACTAGCTGAAGTACAAGATGTATAATAATATGCTTTAGTCTCGTGTCATCTCATTTATTCACTCATTTAATAATTCATCATTACAGAAGTGTTTGGGAGTCTGTTAGTTTCCTTTAAGAATGAAAAATGAATTAGGTACATGTTTGCACTCAGAGATCTGGTGACTAATGAAGTGAGAGAGACAGAACAGTTAGTAAGTGGTCAATTAAGTATTTTGAGAGAGTTTACACAGGTTGTTTTTCACTTAAATAGTTCAAATGAACAATTTAATGATAAATTCAAATTATCTATAACATAACATTAGAATATTAGTTAACTATTTGAGAATTTTTAATAATTATTTGAAAGGATATAAAGATCTTATTTTTAAGTTTGTAGGAAAAATATCTAAAAAAAATCAATCTAGCGTTTCAGATCATTAAGGCAAAACAACTAATTTTCATGATTCACCTTAATTTCACTCAACAGTTTAATGTACTAATCTACGTAATAACCCAAAGAGGTGTAAAGCATGATATTATTATTTTTCTGATTTTTAATTATTATGTCTTCTTTATTTTTGATAGATGATATAGATTTCTAATATAGCTTGATCAAAGCAAGTATCACAAAGTCACTTGAAATTTTCTATCACTGCCCTAAATGTTTCAATTCATTATACTTAATGAAGGATGGTGGATCAGGAGAAAATTTCACATTGGATGTAGACACGGTCATTTGTTCTGTTCATTAAATCATCATATCATCATGCTTGCTTCAATCTCTCAATTTTAACGTATTAACATGAGACCAGTTCTATATGAATTTGTATGAAATAATGTACTGAATGTAGGAACTATGATTTAAACATTTTTATATATAATTGACTATCACATTATATTTTTCTCAAATCTTAAGCAATGTACATTCAAGCACTTTGTTCATCTACTGTACAGGAGAGTAACATTTACATTTAAATCAATTGTAGTTAATGATAAAATATTATTATTAATTTATATTAGGTGAATACTATTAAAGTCAGCTAGTATTTGGTGGCAATGAGCCTGTTAGTGAGGAGGAATAGCTGCAGGATCTAATTTGGACAGTGAAACTCGCTTTCATCTAATAAGCACTAACGCGTGGTGAAGTTGCTAGAGTGAGAAAGGTGTTCTAAGACACTTTCCTCCTGGTTACAGCATGGTGGGTATTTTGACCTTTGGCTTTCGTGAGACATTCATACATTACAGGCATAATCATTCTGGTTAGATACCACCTACAGGAGGTATTTTGCATCAACTGTAAATGCAGTTTTCGGGTGAACTTTGTTTTGGCCTGATGATAAGTTGACGTTAAATGGAGGATACTTGAAATGGAAAAAAAAAATTTACTTTCACAAACTTTTAAAAAGTGGCTGTAATTTTAAATCCAAGTCTCCCAAGATATGTTCTGCTCAGAATTAATGTGATAATGGCAACAAAGAGTGCTCAAGTATAAAACACAATCATAAAGACTGAGATTGTATATGTCCATTGTCTTGGTTACCTTTGCTCATTGCTGAGACAAAATACCCAATGCCCAAAATGAAGAAAGGAGACGTTTATTTAGCTCAAAGTTTGTGGAGGCTTCAGTCCATACTTGGCTGGCTCCAGGGCAGAGTGACACATGGCAGAAGGAACAGTTCATGGCAGTGGAAGACAGCAAAAGCAACAAGCGCACAAAGGGAGGAGTGGTGGGCAGGGGGAAGAGCAAGCCTCTCTCCCTCCTTTATGTTATACACAAACTACTCGCTGCAGGGTGGGTGTAGCAATCACCCATAATTCCAGTACTGGACTTTGGATCAATCAAAAGTCTGAAAACCCACCTTATGACTGCATGAGGATTTGTGGAGACATGCAGACACAAACCATAGCATACACTTTGGAACAAAATTAATGGATTCTATGCACTGAATAATATTAAATATCTGAAACTCTACAGTGTAATTAAGGAATAACAATACACTGATTAATATGCTTTCTTGCTGCTTCATATCTGAGTTATGGTGTAGTAGCATTTTATTACACAGAGAAGAAAACTCACTCCTTAATGCTGATCCTCTATTGACAACTTCTTTAAGACTTGTGATAAGAAATCTGTCAAACAATGTAATTATATTCTAACTAGAATAAAAAAAAGAAGAAAAGATCTGTCCTTTGGGGTTGATATAATATGCATTTAAGCCAAATATTTTCAGTAATTATTTTATGTTTTTATGCTATTCCTCTGGCTAAAATGGTTCACAAACAAAGTGTGAATTAGAAAAATCTTTTCTTTTTTGAGACCGGGTCTCACTCTGTAGTGCAGGGTGGCCATTAACTCATTTATACCACCCAAAGTAGCCTCACACTCATGGCAATCCTCCTGCCTCAGTTTCCTGAATGCTGAGATTACAGGCGTGCACCACCATACCCAGCTACATTAGAAAAATCTGAGGATATTTTAATTTATATCAGTCTGGCTAAAAGCAAATCAACAATATCGGAATCTTTGCATACATAGCATTGGATTGCTAGTTCTAAAGCCACTACCCCAGGTAATGCGCTTGCAAGGAAGTTGTAAAATACACTAATATTTACTTTTTATCTTTATTTACATTATTATGTATTTATTATAATCTTTATGAAATATATAATTCATAAGCCACAAAATTTTTCTAGTTAAAGTGTATGATTGTAGCAACTGCCAATATAACTGAATTTTAGGATATTTTCAAATGTTTCCTAATGCAAATTCCTAAGCATTAGTTGTCAGATTCCGCTATGGAATCTAGCCCTTTTGCAACTGCTAATCTACTTGCTTTGTCCGTAAAAGTATTTATTCTGGAGACTTCAAGTAAAGAAAATTATATTTACATTCTGTAAGTGCCTTTCTTAAACTATGGTATTATTTACATTTACCCACGTTGTGCCATTTAAGTGGTTCATTTCTTTTTACTGCTTAATAGAACTCCAGCACACAAGTATGAGCACAGCTAGGTGTGGTGGCACATGCCTGTAATCCCAGCACTTGGAAGGCTGAGGCAGGAGAATCCTTGTGTGTTCAAGGCCAGTCTGAGTGACAAAGTGAATTCAAGACCAGCCTGAATTGCATAGTGAGACTCTGTTTCAAAAAGACAAAAAAAAAAAAAAAAAAGCTACGTGTATAACACATTGTATTTACAGTTAACCAGTTATGGACATTGGTTTGTTTTTCATATTCTGGTTATTATAAATAATGCTGTTCTAATTATTTGCATATACTTTTTTTTTTTTTTTTTTTTTTTTTGCGGTACTGGGGATCGAACTCCGGACCCTGCACTTGCTAGGCAAGCGCTTATTCCACTGAGCTATATCCCCAGCCCCTGCATATACATTTTTATGTAGACATATGTTTTCTTTATATCTGTGGATCAGTTTTTGAAGTATTGATATCTTAAGAAATACCAACATTTATAAACATGCATTCCATTCAAGTACATAATTTTAAATTTTTTAGTGATGCCTGGCTTTTGTCAGAGTACCCATGGTGGATTGACACCTAGGGGCCAACTTGTAACACCCAGCTGGACAGAATCAGCATTGTGTTGGGTGTGGAGGGCCCACCTGGGAATTGCTGCCAACAGCAAGAAAAGAGCTGTAGAGGAACAAGTGGGGCTGTTGGTTCTCGGGGAGGAGCTTGACATGCTCGCTTCCCTGACATAAACTCAGCTGTTCTCATTTTTGGAGGAGCTCAGGACCTCAGTGGTGCTTTTTAGGGGACCTCTGATTCTTACTTTGAGCATCGCTTCCAGCTCCAGCACAGATCCCTCAGCTTGCTGACAAAGATCCGTCATCCTGCTGGTGCAGACTTTCTAGCTTCCACCACTGAAATTTTGACCTTCTCAGTACAGACTTTTGAAACAGACTCACAGGAGACATTGTTGTGGGCTCTTGGCCTCCAGTTTGGGCTCTAGGTCTTCAGCTGGACTCATACAGGGCATTGCCATGGGATCCAGGCCCTCAGCTGCATTCTTTGGGTCTTTAGTGCGTGGACAGATTTTCTGCACTCGTTTGTACTTGACTCTTTGGGTGGTTACTGTACAATAATCCTATAAATGATGTATCATGTATTAAATGTCTTCCTGTGTAAACCTGACCAGAACAGGGCCAGTTTGGCACTGTCCTCCTGAAGTGGGTTCCTGAGCATCCCTGTGCTGTTTCAAACGTAATTATTTCCGCAGTGTCATTTTTAGTCGTAGTATAAATAAAATTGATGTTTATGTACTGATATTGTATTCTGCAAATTTGATGAACTCATCTATTAATTCTAACATTTCATAGTTTTATGATTTTCTATGCACAGTTACCTATCTGCTAACAAAAGATATTTAACTTCTTCCTTATCAGTGTTGATTCTTTGATTTACTTTTCTCTGCCTACTTACCCATCCTAGAATCTCAGTACAATGTAAAGCAAAAGACCAAGAGCTTTTGCAGTTTTCACAGATATGATTGTATTTTTCTTCCTCTATTCTGTTACACAACATGTTACATCAATTGATTTTATAATGGTAAAAGCAAAGCTGCATTCTTATGATAAATCCTCTTCACCTTAGTAGTCAACAGCTAGTGTCTTACTGAAAGTATTTTGCTGAAGTATTTTAGTCCATTTTGTGTACTGGATCCTTTTAAATATGTAATGTTAGCCAATGTTGTCTTTGTATCATTCCCATATAGGCATATCATTGACTTTATAGAGTGAATTGAAATGACTTCCTTTATTGCTCTGGCCTGAATATCTTTTGCGCCTCAGATCAGCATAAGCCCCTAACTCATCAGTGATTATACCTATGCTCCCTTAACTAATTACTGTGTGTGTTTGTGTTGTATGTCTGCAGGTTTAAATTTCACTGAGTTTGTAATATTTTGCCTTGCTTAAACCAAGGCTTATTAGCTGGAAGTCACTCAGATTCCTTTTGAGAGGACTCTGCTATAGGGCCATAAAGTGTTCTAGACTGCAATAACTACAAAGATATCCTTAAGCTGGTTTCCTAGTATCAGTGCAGCTTAGTGTTCAGTGAGTGTTTAACTATAGGTTGTATTTACTCCCCTTGTGCCAGCGAGATTCCTACCCTGTGTCATTAAGTCTGTGTGCAGCTTGAGAAATATTTTCAAGTCCACTCCAATTTCTACAATGATTGCTCTTTGGAGGTACACCCGAGTACTACACCGTGTACAGCTTCCCATTACCCAGAGTTCGCTGCGATCCCAATATGCTTCTTGTTTATCTCTTGCCCTACTTCTTTCTATTAAAACTTTTGGCAGCTCTGCCACGTTATCAGTTATGTTACCAGCCTCTTCCTAAATGCTGTCCACCAAGATCTCCACTGTTTTAGCCCAAGACTTTAGCAATATGGTTTCCTTTTTCTGTTCCAAATAAAGTTTGTGTTATGAAGCAGAGCTGTGCAGCTCAAAGTGCTTACGCTGTGTTCTTCTCTCGGGCAGAACCCCCACACCTCTATACTAGGGCAGAGGCAGTCAGTTGCTTTTCTTGGAGTGACTGCGGCTTTGAATGGGCGTGAGGGAGGGAGTGGAAGCTCCTGGGCCTGGTTGCTGCCCTCTCGTTGGAGCCTCTGCTCTACAGGTGAGCTGGGGCAGGGGCAGGGGAGTGGGTGCCACACTATTGTCAGTCCATTGGCCTTGGGTGGAAGGTAGGTCTCCTTCTCAGCACTGAGGATTGGACAGGAGAAAAGAGCCTCAATCCTGCCGTCTGTGCATATTTGGAATTGAGCTCTGGTAACACGGTGTTGAGCGAGGGATAGGGGATGCCAAAAGTCAGTAGCCTTTCCCTCCCAGGATGAAGCTGTGCGACTGGAAGTTGGAGAGTCGCCAGTGAAAGTGGCACCTCTTTAACCCGCGGCTGGGGGTGGGTGATAAGGTGAGTTTGCAGCAAAGCCAGTCACTGACCTAACTGACTCCATTTTCTCTTTCTCTGACTTCTTTTCTGAGCTATTGGCCCTATTTATTTTAAATCCTAGGACCACAAATAATAACCATCCAGGAATGGAAACTCAATTTCTCACCATCTGGCTACAGCGGCCAGGGCAGTAAGTCTCTGATTGACCAGAATCAGGATAACCAACAGCCAGAAAAAGGCCTGATTTAGACTGTAAGCTGTGCAAAGCCCATGAACTTGCCTCTGTTCCTTCCCACACTGGTAATGAAGGCCAATTTCCTACTTCACCATTACTTTCTCTATTGGATTTTCCGCTGCAGTAGATAGTTAATGCAGATCTCTTGAGATTTCCCCAAGTCCCAGCCTTTGGCCAGGACTCAGGTACACATTTGTGTCTCCATACACTCTTACTGTTCCAACTGAGGATTGACAGTTTTCCTGCATGGATATCTCTCTACTTACTATATTTCCTTAGGACAAATTTCTAGTCAATTTTAATAGATTTCTTTTAAATATAATTTTTATAACTTAAATTTTTGTGCTTCTGGATAGTGTCTACTGATTTCTTTATTCTCTCATTCCAAAAGTCCCTGAATTTCAGTCTTGATCAAAGTAATGTCACCTTGTCTATAGATCAGTTGTGATTGTACTATTTTTTATGCTAATTTGTGTCTGTTTGTTAATATGTTTTTGTGCTTTTATTTTTTTTTAAATTAAAAACAACAACAACAACAAAGCAATCACCGGGAAATGTTTCAAAGTACTGATGCCTGTGTTCTACTGTCCCATGTGCGGAGTTAGTTAATCTTAATTGTTGTATGCAACAAGATTTCTAAAACCCTCTGTATTACTCTAAGTTGTACTCTGGTTGAGGATTAACATCCTTAATACAATACATGGTCAGTCCATACTCTCCAGCCACTTGGGAACATCACAATTTTTGATATTTATGGCGTATTTTAGGAAAGGCATTGTGTGGATCCTTATGGTTTACCTGGGGTATGAAGCTATATAGCAGGTTCATTTGTCCCAGTTACCTCTTTATTTACCTGTTAGCACTTTTCCGTTTCTGTGATGCCCCAGCTAGCGCGCGTGCGCGCGCGCGCACACACACACACACACACACACACACACACACAAATTCATTATGTATGTGAAATCTGAAAGTATATAAAACTCACAGTCTCTTCGGTCTATACCCAGACCTCTCACTGACAGTGTTTTGCACCGTATATCCAGGACCCTACCAACATGTCTAGCTTATACAGCCTTCTCTCATGAATTTTTAAATGTAGGATTTTTAAAATACTTTTTCATTCTAAGTGGGATGAACTGTAATTCCCTTCATAGTTTTAAATTAAGGAGAATTTGACCTGGGAAGATGACTAGGGAATGACCACTGAGAAACAGTTCACAGCTGCATGGGCCAGGCTTGCTATTCATGCCATCCTCTTCTTCAGAGGATTTAAGCAGATTTGTAGTTAGAAAAATGTAAAATATCCTGGATATCCACCAGAAAGCTTGGGATTGGGGATAGAGCTCAGTGGGTGAGTGGTTACTGTAAGCCCTGAGTTCAATCACCAGTACACCCCCATAAACCCCAAAAAACAACAACAAAAAAACTTCAAACCGAAACAACAAACCCTCATCAGAAGGTTTAAGCTCCTATCATTCAGTTACTACATAACTCCGTGATTTAGCGTGTGGTCTGCACTTTTAAACTTAGGCTCTGTAGTGAAACCCAATAATTAATAAATGTTTCTGAAGGAACAAAGAGATTAATGAACATAAGTAGTTGAAATGACCCTGAACATCTTCAGTGTTTCTCATTGGAGGAAGCACTAGAAATTATCTTGGGCTGGTGAATGTTAGTAAAAGACACAGTCTTCAAACTCAGCTCCACATTCCAAAGCCTGGGATTTTTCTGCTGCTTCCTGCTCTGTTCTCATTTCAACCCCAGCTTTCAGGATTATTCACCCTCAGCGTATCTCTCCCCTCAGTGGTGATTTTTGTGCCAGACCATACACGTGTACACAATTTTATAGGACACATGACAACAAGAAGTAGAGATATTGTAGAGCAGGAATTGTGTCATGGTACATATCTGTATTAGTCTATTTTCAGGAAAGTTTAAAGAAGTCTATCACATATGTACTATTTCTCTGCCGAATGTGACAAAAATACATTTTCTTGCCAGGTTTCTGATTCATAGACTTGAACTTCTGTCTGTTTTTCCACTAATTTTAGTGCTTCCTGTCACAGTTTCTCACAACTAATGATGTAAAGGAAAAGTCATTACAGAAAAAACAGTCTGGAAACTAAAATAGTCTAGCAGACTCAATGCTTAGACAGGCAAATGTGTGCATTTTGTGAAGTTGTTAATATTTCTCCTAAACAAATTATGCTGATTAATTCGTATCAGTGAATTCTTCCCTTCTCTCTCCCTCTTTTCATTTTTCTCACTCTTCCACTAAGTAATGCAAGTTTAAGAAATGGAGCATCTTTGAAGAAGCTATCTTTTCACTGCCAGAACACTTTCATGTGTTTTTCTGGATGGCTAACTTTAAGATAAGGTATACATTAACTTCAGTATCATTACTCTTATTTGGCAATAATTTTCTTTTAACATAGGAGTTATGCTATGGTCTATGCATTCCTTATTCCTGGAATTAAAAAAAAATGGAGAATTTCAAAACCTTTTTTCTTGTTTGCTCCTCTTTTGGTGACAGGGTCTTGCCGTGTAGTTCAGGCTGCCTTTGAACTCACTATGTACCTCATGCTGGCCCCAAACTCACAGAAATCCTCCTGCCTGAGCTTCCTGAGTGCTTGGATTACAGGCATGGATTATCACACCCAGCTCCAAGAACATTTTTAAAGGAAATTTTTGAAAAATAAGTTTGGCTTAGCACTTATAAATAAAAGAACAATGTTTGCATTCTGAATGAGATCATAAAATCTCCCCCTTGGTTAGCTCATCAGTCTATTGAGGCCACTAGATTGTACTTCATTTACCCCTAGTATAATTTGAATGCTGTAAGGAATATGGCTCTCACAGTGATCCTTTTGTGAACCATTGCCAATAGATTATGTATATTTTATTTTTTAAATTAGTGGTAGGATGCTTTACCTGATTTGCATGCTTAAGTATAGCCAGTTAGAAATGTGTATGCTACTAGTCAGTAAACACAGGCCCCAAAATGAAAATGGATTTGCAGAGCCTCACTTAACTGGACTTTAGATATTTTAGGTCCAAAGCATATTTGTATTTACTTAAAGCTAGATAGCTGAAGATGGACCAATTTTCCAGCAAACAAAAGGAAAAAAATAATTTCTAGGGAGATTTGGATATAATTTGAAACATGTCTGTATGTTCTAGTTTTTATAATCTTTTTTATCCAGGAAGTCAATTTCTTTTCAAACTGTCGCTTGGTAATTGCACAGTGACAACAGAAATTAAATAACATGAGTAGAAGCTTCCATACAATGTATCATTGGTTTTCTGTGACAAAACAATTTGTTTATACAAGCAAGTTTTAGTAATCGGAGATTTCACATTCTGCCATAAGAAATTCAAAAGCACAGTTGCCATGCAAATTTTGAAGAAAAAAAATCCAGCTTCCTTTATATCTGTCCCATGCTCTCTGCTGTCCCCATCATTACCCTCAACCTCAAATGTAAGAGGAAAGCAGACGTGTGATTCTTTACTCCCTCCACCATTTTCATATTGAAATGTTCCCAGGATTCTCAGACTAATTATCGTATAATTAGTGTTGCAAAAGCACTTTGGTCCTTTGAAACATTTTTTCTTCCTGAAGAATATTCACCGTCAAATACAATCTGCTCTATGGAATCATCTACTGAAGGAAGAAAAAAATAGAGATCAGTGTACTGTAACCCAAGAATATAGATATAGATATAGATATAGATATAGATATAGATATATTCTGCCCCACCTCTTTCCTGACACAAAGAGCCTGAAATCTTGGTAAATAAAGACTATACATAAGGGAAATTTTTCTTCTGAGATTTTATTTTTGATACCCATTCCCAGCACAGAACTGCGAATCACTTGAAATTTCAGAGGGTAGGACTACCTCTTGCAGTGGGGCTCCCGGGTAAGCCTGGTGCTACGGCTGGTATGTAGATGGTCCCCAAACCGTCAGGCACTCATTGGTGGGGACTTGGGGAGGGCTCTGGATTAGGGCACTGATTGGATTAGCATTGCTCCCATATGGGTAATGGGAAGCCCCACCCTGAGTGTGGGGGGGGGCACCAATCACTAGGCTGGTAGCCTGGATGGTGTAAATGAGAACAGTGCAAGGAGAGCTGGCTGCTCGTTCTCCCTGGCCTGCTGTGGACGGCCTCACGTGGGACTGAATCCTCAACCTTTCGGGTGGGATCTGATTCCGTCTCTATGTATGCATTGTCACTATGGAACTGAATGAGAAGACACTCAGCTGGTGTCCCCTGCAGAACTGCTTGGTGTGTCAGCATTGTGCTAAGTGTCTGAGTAGAGAATAAAAAATATACTTGGTTATTTTTCCCTATTCTTTGCACCAGTGTACTGCTATTTTAAATTCTATCATTTTCCTCAGCCTTCATCTCTCTTCCTATGCAACATGCTCCTGGAAAACTCACCATGTTCACAGCTTGAGGTCCGTCTAGTGCTCACTTATCACTTAAGAAGTAACCATCGCTGTGATGCTTCTTGTTTCATTCCCTGTCTCGTTTAGCTGTGATCTGCTTGTTTGCTTCAGATGAAAGCTACTAGTTGGGCCATCAGAATAAAATAACATAACACTGCACTCTTAACCGCATGCTGAATTCTATGGCTGGTACCCTGCAAGCTTATGTTCAGTTACTCTGATAGAAATTCATACATTAAAGATTCAAACACCAATTTGGAGATTTATATTTTTGCAAATTTAATAATGGAATAATTGTGTTTATTCTTGGAAAATTTCATTATCATTGCTAATAGACATAGCTGAAACTCAGAGATAAAATATATGTTCAACAGTCCTTTTAGGCTCAACTAATTTTTTTTGTTTGTGATACTGGAGTTTGGGCCCAGGCATGATCTACCATGAGCTATGTCATCCCTTTTAGTTTGTCTATATTGAGATAGTGTCTCTTTAAGTTGCCCATGTGGGACTTGAGTGTGGGATCCTCCTATCCTTGACTTCCTTACTCCTGAGAATAGAGACGTGCACAATGTCTTTGTTCAACTGATCCATTTTTATAAAACAGTTTCCCCATATTAGAGTATTGATTATCTAAATTCCTGCAAACAGAAAAAATCATGGAAAAACCAAAGGCATCAAAATATTTCAATAAATATCATAACATAAAAATATGTACTAGTTAAGTGACTGCTGCAGTATTTTCCCTCACGTAATGCTTGTTAAGGTCAAATTTTGTTTCCTAATTGGGTCAAATCATTATTTGTTTGATAACTCTGTGACATAAATATCATTCTAAATATAATAAGGTTAAAAAAATTAAACAAATCTTTTGGAAGATTCAGTATTTTCTGGGCATGGTGACACAGGCCTGTAATCCTACCTCCTTAGGAGGCTGAAGCTGAAATGTTTCATGTTTGAGTCCAGTGTAGGCAACTTAGTGAATTAATGAAATCTTGCCTAGAATAAAAAGGGAAGAAAGGGTTGGGGACATAGCTCAGTGTTCAGACCTGGGTTCAGTCCCCAGTACTGAAGGTAAATCAGTCAATCAATCAATTAATCAGACAATCAAACAATTGCAGTATGTTATGGTTTGTGTCTGGATGTCCCCCCAAAGCCTCATGCAGTCATAGGGCAGGCTTTTAGAGTTTATGACTGATCCATGATCCAATGCGAGGATTATGGGTGTGAGAGCTACATCTGCCCTGGGGCAGATAGTTTGCATGTGTAATGGAGAGAAAGAGGCTGCCTGCTGCCCCTCCTCTTCTTTGCTGTGGATGCTTTTGGCTGTCTTCTGCCACCATGAACTGTCGCCCTCTGCCATGTGCCTCCCTGCCTTGGAGCCAGCGAAGTACGGACCGAGACCTCCAAAAACTGAGCTAAATAAACCTTTCCTTCCTTAATTTGGGGCTTCAGGTATTTTGTTTCATCAATGAGAGAAAAGTAACCAAGACACAGTATTTCACTTTAACATTTTTGGAGTAGTGTACAAATTATGTTCAAACTTATTGACTATTGAGAATCTCACAATTGAACTCATTAATATTCAATAAACAATCAACAGAAAGCTTCCAAAATGAGTGAATTGTAGATAGAGAGATTGAAAAACTTTTGAAAATTGATGAAGGTTCACATTATAGAATTTGAGTTTTTTAAAATGTTTCTCTGGAAGGTCATTTTCAAAATATTAAACCCACAGTAAAGTCTAGGAAATGCGTATAGTATAGAGAGAAGAATAAATGCTTCTTGTAAATACGGTAATTTATTTCTGTTTAGTTCAAAGACATAAAGTGTGATAATTATTATGATCCCAAATATTAAAATGCAGTGTAAAACAAACTGATTTTATAGGTTTAGTTAAATTTCAAGATAGCTTCCCAGTACTGTTTTCTCATTATTTATGCTTTGAAATTATTTTATATTTTAAGCAAGTTTATTCATACTATTCATAATCTTCATTTCCATATAAATCAGCTTTTCTGGCCAAGATTTATTATTAGTCATTACATTATACATATTATATTAAACATCAAAGGATTTATTCACTTAATAAATATTTTGAGTGCGACCCATGTACAAGACACTGCTGTAATTATATTAATCAACGCATCCTGCTCTCATTGATTTAAATCTCAAGGCAGACATTAAACAGGTAAGGATATCAAAAGATAATAAATATTATGAAGAAAGTTTAGCAAGTTTTGAAAAATATAAAGAGACAACAGTCAAAGAAAATCTCTGCTCTTAGGCCATCAGAGCCCACACTGGAGGAAGAGAGAAGAAACGCATTTTAGCGGAGGACTGCAGCCTTTTCACTGGCAAAGGAGGTAGTTCAGTGAAGTTCCAGCATTAGACTGTGTCTGGCAATGCAGAGGAGAGGAAGCAAGGCCGTGGGAGGGGCTGACCCAGAGACAGGAGCGGGAAGAGTCAGAGAGGGAGCAGGAAGTCATGCCGTGGACACTGCACTCTTTATCAAACGGAAGGGGAGCAGTTAGTGTTACTGAACACAGGGGTCAGATAATCCCACACTTTTGTTAAAACTGTAACTGTCTGTTGGTATAGAGTAGGGATAGTGGGAGTAGTGAGCAAGAGCAGGGAGACCTCTGTTTTCTGTTTTTTTGTTTAGATATTGAAACCAGGGCTTTTATACTGAGTTACATACCCAGCCGGTTTTTATTAATTTTAGTTTTATTTTATTTTATTTTGTTTTTATGTTGAGACAGGGTCTTACTAAATCACTAAGATCCTCTGAAATGCTCCCGCCTCAGCCTCTGCAGCGTTCTGGAATTAGAGTCAACATTTTGATCTGGGGAGATTCGGTTGTGCTTTTTGCTAGGGTAGTGGGCTGGAGACTGGTAAACCATGAGCTTTGGGATATACTTTGACAGTGCTTCTTGCCAGAGTTATGTGTGAGAAAGGGAGAAGAGAAACTCACATTACCTAGTGGGGCAAAATAAACATGAGTGAGTACGTTTTCCATTTGCTGGCAGGATATTTTTGCAAGAGAAGGAGACCTGGTCAGGAGGGAAGTGAGGAGGAAGGGGCCACGAGCGAAGGAAAACCTGAAGACGCACATGAAGCAAACATGGGTAAGACGGTGCCTGACAGCAGCGAGGTGGAGAGAGAAAGCAAAGCCTACGGGGGGAGCCGAAGTTGAGGGAATGCGTGCACCCTGGACAGGGAGGGCTGAGCATGACAACGCACCGAAATGAAGGGCGCCTCAGGCCCCTCCTCGCATCTGCACACCGCTGGTAGACAGGATGGCAGAGAGGCCGGGCTTGCTTTCACATTATGCAGACCGGCTGATCTATTTGTGTTCTGCTCTACTTAACATTTTAAATGCTCATATCACTTAATCAGTGGGGACTATAACGCTGTAATTGTTGAGAAATAATGAAAGAAACAAGTAAGATGAGAAACCGGGTTTACGTTGCACATTTCTGTGAAACTTTGAGCAAATTTTCAGTGTAAACATGAGAAAGAACGAGCAACCAAAATGCCCGTGTGTCACGGGAGTTGTAGAGAGAATTTGAAAATCACCTACTGCTGGCTAGAAATCGGACACATATGGAATCTATGACCCAGTGCTTGTCCGTGTGTGGCAGCCCATGATCTTCCAGTTGCAAACTCCAGGACTTTTCCAACACTTTCCACCTTGCTTTCAGTTTTTTTTGAAGGAAGGAGGAAGTGTCTTTAGACATGGATGTCTTAAAAGGCAACTTATTTCATAAGACTTGATACAATTAGATATTCTTTTACTTTGTTCACCTTTGTTGGAAATGGATGAAATGAAGAAGTAAACATTTACTGCGCATGGTAAAACAGATTCTGAGTCGGAAGCAACCAAATAAACAGACAAGCAAGTCTGAGAAGCCTGAATGGTGTCTCAAATATTTTTTTAAGGGTCAATTTACTTTTTCCCCCTCTGTATTACAGGATCTTTTGTCTGGAAGGCGGCTAACTAGATAATCTTTTGTCCTAGTAAAGGTTAGTAGGTGCTAATGCTTTCATATAGTAGCAGATATTGTCAAGAAGGCTTTGGGAGACATTTGCCTAAAAGAAGTTGTACTTAATAATGTTCAGTAGGACCGGGGATATAGCTCAGGGGCACAAAAGCCTGCCTGGCAAACACAAGGTCCTGAGTTCAATTCCCAGTACGAAAAGAAGAAAAAAAAACAAAACTCAGTAGAGCCTCAAACTACCAAAAGTCATGTTTTAAGCCCAGATGGATTCTAGTGAGTCTTCTTAAGCTGTCCCTTACGAGGTCACTAACGGATAAATATTCCATATTTCGCATTCTTCAGCGCTAAGAACCTCTTGCCAAAGTCAGCCTCACTGGGTAAACTCTCAGCCCAGCCCTGACCCACCTGACACTCCTGAAAATCAGGCAGACTAACTGAGAAGGAAGCAGCCAGGATGAGGGTGCATCTTAAAGCTGTCAGTTTTGTTCTTCGTGATTTTCTGGAGTGTGACAACCTGGCTGCATGTAAGTGCCTTATCTTCTCACTGTCACACTGGTTGGTGAGCACTCCCTTCACGCCACTAGCAAGTTCAGCCCATCTCAGCTGTCAGGGACAGGGTTATGGTAACATTCTGTTTAATAAGATTCCTTTCCTAGTAGGATTCCTGACTATGCTCGACACACCTTCTGCCTTGGCAAGGCTAGACCTCATTTCATAGAAAAGTGGTGATGGGGAAAAGTGGGTAGATAATCCAGTTGCAAGTCATGGGTAACCTTTCTGAAGAGGCCAACTTTGCGGTACGATGATAATGACTACAATAGCTTGCTCTGCACACTTTAAAACCCCCCACCACTGCAAAAGTAGCTTTCTGCTACCAGTGCAGCCAAAGGTGATTCCTCAAGATTTCTTTGATTGTGAGAGACTTGCAAAAAGTGTTCTTATCCCAGAATCACAGTTCTGGCCAGTATTTCACAGCAAAATATCCCAGAATTCTTTTCATTTCTTCTTCTGCCTGCACAGCAGGTGGGACAAATGGTTTAGCTGAGCCCACATTCGTTCACTTTGACTCTAAGTAATTTAAATAAAAAGCCCTCTGAGTGATTTTGTATAAACTAATCCCCTCCAGAAGAACATACTCTAGGTCCTTGGGGGAAGTTTGTCACTTTTATTTGATGTTATAAGAATTTATGCCTTGACAAGTACACTATCAGAGTGTCACTAGTAGTATCAATTTAATTAAAGTACTGTCAGCTTTTCTGTAGTTTGAATGCTTTAATGTCTAAGTCTTTTATAATCAAATGGGCCAGAAAATTGGTGTTTGGTTTACTGTCCCTGGTTTGTTTCCTGTTTCTAAAGTGCTTCTTGAATTGTTATAGCCAATCTTTTGCCTTTTGGTGTTAACTTGGATTGATGTATTTATCTATATTATGTATTTCTTTTGCTGTGTTTGAGTCACTTACTACCCAATGGTCTTCTAGTTCTAGTGCACACATTCTGGGATACTTAAAAGTAAATTAGTGCATCTTTTGCAATTGGATTAATTTATTCAATGCTACATAATGTATCGGACTTTGTGGTGATGTTAACACTTTGAGAACAGCTTCTGTTTCTTGTGAAAAATGAAAAGATTTGTAATTTCCAATATATGAGCTACGACACTGTCTTTAAGATGAAAAGGATCCTGTGTACCATGTAACTAAACCAGTTTTGTCAAATATAATCATGTAAAATCACTGAAAGAAACCAGGTACAGTGGTATGTGCCTATAGTTCCAGCTACTCAAGAGGTTGAGGCAGGAGGATCATTTGCCCCAGGGAATTAAAAACCAGCCTGGGGGATTAATAGCAAGACCATTAATAAGACGAGTGAGATATTTTTAATGTGTAACTTATTAGAGACAGCAAAATTAGCAAAGTGCAGTGTAAAAAAAATTCAGAATCAAAACTTTCATTCAACAATGAGTCAGTTTTACTATTAATTAGCTATGTTACCCACAGACAGAAACATGTCATTGATTGTAGAAAACAGTATCATAAGTTGTTATTTCTACAAGACATTATAATGCAGACAATTACAGTTATATGTGTAGATACTGGTTCAGGTATATGTGTTAGCACAGGCATAAAAACAAATATAAAAATATACATTATATGTATCAGATAAATGGCTCTTTCCCCAAATAGTAGTCTCCTATTTATTATGTATATTTGAATAAATTATTTTAAAATTTTGTGTTTAATAAAATATGAATATTTTAAATCAAAACATTGTTATTAAAGATTTTTTCAATGTTAAAACAATTTATATGATGAGTCTAATTTCTGAATTTAAATATGCTCATGTGTAGTATATAAAATATTATACAGTTTATATTATATAACATAATATAATATGTAACATATAATATATAATTTATAATGTATGATATATAATCTGTCTATGTACATGTATGAGCAGAAATTACATATTTATTAATAACTACCCAAATAATTAAGATAGAGACTACCAGAAGACTAACACTGGAGGCGTACTCTTTGATCAAATCTAGTATTTTTCCAAGAATGTTTTCCTGTAGAAGCCATTGATAGTAAACATCTAATCACAAAATCTCTGGATATTGTAGATAAAATTTCATCATTGTATGTGATTTAAAGATGTGATTGTTATAAGTAGTGATATATGTTATCATATAGTGATTATATTGTAATATATATCACTTATTCAATTAGAATGTTTAATTTAAAAATTATTGAACATTTATTATATGATGATAAATGCCAATTTTTTCCTAGTTCATACTTGGTAAATTTAAATATTTACTGCGATTATATAAGAAATTGCACTTATAATTCATGAATTATTGCCAAAGCAGACTGCACTGAGCTGAAGAAACGACATCACACTAAAGTCCTTTTCCTTCTCACTGAGGCCCTGCTCGGCCACTGCCGTGACCCCTGCTGTTTCTGTTGCTGTTGTCCCGTCACCACCTCCTGTCCTGGGCCCGGCCCCTCAGACCCCGCAACATCTCAGACCACAGGAGGTGTGAGGCGAGTGCTGGACTGCCTGCTCCACCTGCAGTCTGGGTTCTCAGTGTGAAGTTCAGCAACGGGGATCCCTGCTGCTCACAGGCTTGTCCCACAGTCCCCCTGGCCCTGCTTTCAAAGCACCGGGTCAGAGACAAAACTACCAAGAATTTCAAGGCAGCAGCGGCGGAACATTAAGTCTCCTGTGAGCTCCTCTGAGATTGGAGCCCTATTTGCCCACTCAGGTTGCACACTCAGGAGCCTGCCCCTGCCCAGCACTCGGCTATCTTCCCAAATCCATACCCTGCCTTGGGAAAAGCTGCTCTGATTTTTATATTTTCTTATTGTTGCCTTTCATCCTTCTGCCTATAATTAATATGTCAATTACTTTTATTTATGTTTCAGGTTTTTGAAAGAAGCACAAGAGTATATGGGGTCTTACATGGTTTCTTTTCATACACAATTCATTCCTGGTGATAAGAACTATGTAATTTTAATTTATTCTTTGTGACTTCAACTTAAAATTCAGTTATGTCAATGTGATATGTTTTTAAAATCCACTCATCAGTCAAAAGCTATTGGGTTGTGTTATGGTTTGTGTCTGGGTGTCTGCCCCAAAGCCTCATGCAATCATGGGGTGGGATTCTAGATATTTGATTGATCCATACGCCAATGCTGAGATTATGGGTGTGAGTGCTACCCCCTCCATGGGGTGGGTAGTTTGCATATATAAGGGAGAGAGAGCCTGCTTGCCACCTCTCCTCCCTTTTGCTGTTGTTGCTTTGCTATCTTCTGCTGCCATGAATGGCTGCCCTCTGCCATGTGCCACCCTGTGTTGGAGCAAGCCAAGTATGTACTGAAACCTCCACAGACTGACCTAAACAAACCTTCTCTTTCTTAATTCTGGGCATCAGTACTTTGTGTCAGTAACAAAATCAAAGTAACCAAGACAGGGTTTTTCTTTTTGTTAAGAATACTGGTGCTATAAACATTCTGGTTCAAATCTTCTTAAATTATACTGTAAAGTGAGCCCTGAATACTGGGATGTGAAGATGTGTGTGTTTACTTTCATTAAATAAAGTCAAGTGTTTCACAATTAACCACACTTTATATTTTGGAAGTTTTACTCTTTGGCCAAAATTTTGTTATCTAATTTCTTCCTCTTTAACAATTTAAAGAAAATATTGTCATATTAGCATTATAATTTGTCTAGTCACATATTTATATCAATTATAACATTGAGTTGGTGAAAAATCTCCATTTGTTATCTACCAAATATATACAAATGTATTTGTTAGCTTATCTTCAAATCTGCATTTATTTACATATATTCAAAATACTAATGTTAACTCAAATACAAACGTTACAGATATTTCCATTCAATTTTTGTTTTATCTTTTCACTTCAGATCCCTTTTATTAAAATAAAGTCATCAATTTTATTTTTTTCATTATGGACTGACATTATTGGGATCATTTACTTCAAATTGAAATATTTCCCTCATAATATATGACAATATTCCCCTATGTAAAGTATATACATATGAGAATATCTGTTGGTGAACCCTCTAACCTATTGCTTCTCTACACAATTTAATTGTTGAAGTTTTATAATGACCTTTGAAATCTGATGAAGAAAATCAAACCACAATTCTTTTCTGTTTGGATATTAGCTGGAATTTCTTCATTTTCTGTTTTTCTACATAAATTATATAAATTTTAGTTTTTCACAGAAGAAATGTTACCATTTTTATATTGAGTATAATTTCTCCATTTGGGAAATCTGGAGGTTTGTGATATCTTGGTGATATTTAATACTTGGGGGTGATGATAGTAATATTTGATCTACTTATCTGTTACTTTAAGTACTCTTTTTAGTATAAATTTTTGTTGTTATTTTCTGCAAACCCTGTCCTGGGCCAGATTTATTACTATGTGCACTTTGCTTGTTCTTAAATAAAAGTATCTTTTAAAATTACATGTTTATTTGTTATTTATGCCATGATTTCTTTATAAAGGAGATTTATATCCATTCTGTACTAGACTTATTTTGCCTATTTCTTACTGACTGCTAATGTTATTTGTATAGTAAATATGATTTTCAAGTAATGCTTATTCTCTCTTCTCCATGTCTATATATTTTTCCAACACTAGTTTTTGACAACTCTATTGCCTTCCCCCATACATTGCTCTTAATAAACTACATTAGAAAGGTAGACAGCTCTAACCTATAATTTAGTTGTTGACAGTGAGAAGAGCCACACATGAAAATAAATCGGCATAAAATTGATGTAGTCTAAGTGGAGTAATTCCAAGTGGGGTAGTGTTAATTATAGGAGGTGAAGTGGTCAGTTCTCACTAAAGGGCCATTTGGTGTAATATTCCTAAAGAGTACATATTTTTTTCAATTAAATATAGAAAAAGAAGAGCATGCCTGCAAGAGGAAGACATATTAGCAAAGTCTGAGCGTGACCAGTGAGAAACACAACATGAAAGAACTTTCTCAAATTCTATAAATATTTTTGCAGTATCTACTATGTCAGGCATAAGTGCATGGGAAATTCTGAATTAAACACCTGGGGTCTTAATTCACATCTAACTTTTTCCTACTGCAAGATCAAAAGTTTGAGTGAAAGAAATATGACAGTAAGAAATTTCCATTTCATCATGTTAAACTGGGGTTCTTTTTGAAATCATAAAGTGGTAAGAAAAATAAAACGTGGACAATTTATAAAGAGTAATTGATGTTTGGGGTAGAGTTTGGGAGGTCTGACTTTGAACACCAAACCCTTACTACATGAAAAAAAAATTGCTGCACTGTGTAAATATTTTTTACTTATATTTGAGAGTAAATAATATTTTAATTTTTGTTCTTGGAAATGATCAAGAGGAATAAATTATCACAGCCAATGAATCAGTCAATCAGGACTATAAATAGAAAGGTAAAACACACACACATACACACATACAGATAAAGTCAGCTAATACGATCTGTATGTGGTCTTTAGAAGTGAAGTTTAAAAAGCAATAACACAATTCATAGTTCCGTCTTATTCATATGCTGGGACCCAGAAGTCAGTTCTCTACTGTTTCAGTTCCTTAGTACTGTGGTTTTCATCTCTTGTTTATTGAGTTATGTGTCATTATTTGACTTCTTTTTATCTAAACGAATCTCCTTCTAAGAATCTTCAAAATGTTGGCATTATAGAACCTCTGATGTTTTCCCCTATTAGTTTATTTATTCCTCCTCCTACTACTGTTTGATTCTTGTTTTATAAAAGCTATGCACAGCATTTAAAAATTCATACATATTAATAATAGCAATATTGTTTTATCACCTTAGTAACAATTGTTGCTTTATTTAATTATACTGTGCAGATTTGGCTCACTCTTGGCATATGATTTTGGCTCAAATGTAATGTATTGAATAAACATAAAAAGAGTATTAGTCATTATTTGTTGTAACTTGCACGCATAATAGGCAAAGCATCAAAATAGTGCTTAAACTTCAGTCTCACTATACACAGGTGACTTGTCACTGACTGTAAGATCATTGCTCTGTTAAGCCAAAGTAGCAAAAAAAAAAAAAAGGCAGCCTAAACTCAGTCGTGTTTTCAGATATTTCCACACTAGCCACCTTTTGAGGCAACAAAATTTCTGTGGCTATCCAAACAAACCCACAATTTGTCAACAACTGTTAAGTAGGCTTGTGACATAATGAATTAATTTGACATTATAATATCATGATAAACACACAGTAGGATGACAGCTGTAAAGGAAATTACTATTGGTGAGTGTCCTCCACAATTAATTTCAGATGTGTACAAGGGAAATTCTGATTGAAAAAATGATTAGGGGTAGGTGAGTGCTCAAAATACATTTTACTGATACTATTCTGCATCTTTCTACATTTACAGAGTCTAAAATAATGCCTACAATATAGAGGCAATTCAGTCATTTCCTTTTCAATAAAAGTTCAAGTAAAGTGTGGATCATTTAATATTTTAATAGCTTTAACCATGAAAATATATTGTAAATTCAGAACTACATGAAGCCAACTGAGGTTCTCTCCTCATCCAAGGAGATTTTGACTGTTTCTTTATTTTATACATGAGTATAACCATATTATGAATATATATGTACAAATAAACATCTAAAATTTCCATGTTTTTATAAAATGCTAAAAATAGCAAAATTAATGTAAAGGTTTCTATATGTTTTAATAAGCATCTATTCAATATCATGAATATAAAAGTTTCTGTAATTTCATTGTAATGGCACAATTGAAAGCACACCATCCACTGGGACAATATTAAAGTATATTTTGTTACATTCAAATATTTAAATTTTAATGTTGAAATTTATCCTTTCATAACCAAGGTAAATTTCAACTTTTGTCTTAGTTACTTTTCTCTTATTGCTGGGACAAAGTACCCAACACCCAACGTTAAGAATAGAAAGTTTTATTTACCTCACAGTTTGTAAAAATTTTAGTTCTTAATCAGCGGGCTCCAAAGCAGGGTGGTGTGGTTGTGGGACAACTGTTCTTGGTGGCAGAAAAGAGAAGAGAAGCAAGCCTCTTTTCCTACTTTATGTTGTATTCAGACTACAATATAAACTGCCCTGGAGCAGGTTAACACTCACACCCCAACTTCAGCACAGTGAACCCATTGCAAACTCTAGATTCAGCTGCCTGTGAAAAAAGCCTGCCCCTCCTGACCAGGAGATATTTCTAGGAGACATCCAGAAAAAACCATAACACCATTAAAACTTTTTTCAATTGTAGTTTTTATTTTCCACACATGTTATTTAAAATACAGAGATTTCTTTTACAATCAGCAGTTTTCCTCCAATGATAACATATTGCAAAAATGTTCATATCAATTCCAGGATATTGCCATTGCTATAATCCACTGAACTTATTCAGAATTTCCCAGTTTTAGTTGTACTCTGAGGTGTGTATGAATGTGCATTTAGTTCAATACAATTTTAACATACACATAGATTTATATCTTCACTGCCACATTTGAGAAAGAATAATTGAATATTCAAACTGAAAAATGGTACCCAAAGGAATGTGTTTAAAACTAGTAAAATAGTGAAATTAGACATTTTTTGTAAGTCAGCTTTCATTTTCTGCTTTGCTTATTCTTTATCCAGTTTTATACTGAAGTTTTAGTTTCTGAGAGGTTTTAAAATTGCTCCCCTAAAACCAGGCGTGGTGGTGCATGCCTGTAATCCCAGCGCTTAGAAGGATGAGGCAGGAGGATCATTGCAAATGTGAGACCAGCCTGGGCTACAAAATGATCTCATGAACTGGATATCAAGACCCTGTCTCAAAAATACAAAAAAAAAAAAGAAAAAAAAAAGTCCTCTATGGTATAGAACATAAGAACTAAAACTATTCAAAGCAGATAAGTCTATGAGTTTCAGTTTTCTTAAAGGCATCTTGGCATGATCTGAGTTACTGTTAGAAACAAAGATACTGCACCAGTTACTCTTAGCAGTCAGCCGGAGAGGGGAAAGAGACTGCTGGAGAGGTGACTGCGTCACGAAGACACTCACTAGTATTGTGCTTATCTGTGGACTAACATGCAGAGGTGGATAATGAATGCGCAGTTAGTGGCCCAGTTGGAGGTGGGTCTCTGGGGAATGCTTTAGGCAGGTCTATCTCTTCGTGGTGATGTTCCTGGAAATCTGCCTCATGGCCCCTATGTAGTCAGCAATACTAGGCCATGCTTTTCTTCCATGATGTTCTCGTTGTTTTAGGATATGCAATGCCTTATTTTGAATAACATTCACCCTTCCATGAGATAAATACCAGAGCAGCCCTCAGAGGCCACTGCAGCCTTGGCCCAAGGAAGCTTGGCTACTGCCTCTGCTGATAACAGAACATGGTATCATCCAAGTGACTGGCTTTTAACAGTATGCAAAACGTAAGAGTTTTGGGGTCAGAGAGTTTCCACTCAGATTTGAAAGGAAGGTCTGAAAGGCCTAACAGGGGGCTTCTCAAAGGGTTCCTCAAAGCTATGCAAATGAAGCTACAGGTACAGTGGAACCCCCAGAAGTCAGAGATGCTAGGAATACGGCCTGTGTGGGAAGGAAAACTTCATGCTAGGAATAGATCTAAGCTGAGACAGGAGACTCTGCGGACTGCAACAGGCAAGGCCATAGGGGTTGGGGCTTCCTAGCCCTTTGGAGCTCACATTTTACCACCATGTGGCTTGGATGTCAGATACAGACTATAGGATGTAATGTTTTCCCTGCTATGTTTTGGTCTTTCTTTGGTCCAATTCTTTTCTATGTCTTTCTTCCTTTTTGATAGGAATGTTCCTACTCCACCGTACCTTGGGAGTACATAACTTGATTCTGATGTTTGAAGAGGTTCATGGCTAAGAGTTTGCTTTGAATTTCAGAATAGATTTGGGCTTGAACTTTTAAAAATGCCTGGACTGTTGATACTTCCAGGAAGGGATTATTGCCTTTCAAGTTATAGGCAGGATAGTTGTGTTACATTTAGATAGATTATGAATTTGCCATCATCTATTTGGGAATTAAATATAGCTAACCGGAGATGTGTTTGAGTAGCAAGATGTAAAGTGGTTGGATAGGGTGGTTATGGTGGAGTTTCTACTTGACTGACTTTGGGCTAAGCCCTGTTGATTGGCGAAGCACACTTGTAGGTGTTCCTGTGGGGGTCCTAGAGGTATGGTTTTGGCATCTACGTCTAGTTCCTTGCCTTATTCTCTCTGGGAAGCTGGTACTGTGTCCCAGGAATGAGAAATCTGATTAAAGCAGTATGTCTTCTTAAAATTTATTTTTCTTCTAGGAATTCAACTCAGTGCCTTTAAACTGAACTCTACTTTGGCATTTATTTATTTATTTATTTATTTATATTTTAAAAACAGGGTGTAAGTCACTAAATTGTTCAGGCTGGTCCTGATCTTCTGATCTCCTTAGGCTCTCAATGTGCTGGGATTATAAGAATGTGTCACCAGAGCTAGCTCAATAATATGCTTTTGTTTGAGAAATTTCAAATCATATTTTAGCTCGTTTTGAATCTGTATTACTTGTTTCATTATGAAATTGTCTGAATTCCTTTAATAGCCTGGATATTAACCTATTATCAGATGTTAGCATGCAACTAGTTTCTCACATTCTATAAGTTATCCTTTTGTTCTGTTCATTGTTTCCCCTGCCATGCAGGAGATTTTTAGCCTGATTTACTTTTGTTTGTTTGTTTTTTGTGCTTGCACATTGTAGCCACAAATGAGAAATCGCTGACTCTTCCAAAGTTGTGAAGAATTTCCTCTATTTAGTTTTGGTAGTTTCATAGGTTAAGTTCCTATATTTAGGTCTTTCATCTGTTTGAGTTGATAATTCAAATTAATAACTATAATATTTATATTGGCCTAATTTCATTCTTCTGAATATGGATATAGTTTTCCTGGCACCATTTACTGAAGAATCTGTCTTCATTTTGTGCGTGTTTTCACTTCCTTTGTAAAAATATATGTAGGCTGTAGATGTGTTGGGGTGATTTCTGGACTCGCTACTCATTTCCACTGGCTCGTCTCTTTTTTTCCCTAAATGCCAATTGCATGCTCTTTTGATTTCTAAAGCTCAGTACTTTATTTTGAGGCCAGGGAGTATAATGCTACCTTTGTTCTTTTTTCTCATGGTTGCTTTGGCTATTTGATACTGTTTTGGTTATATGCATCTTTTAAGTGTTTTTCTAATTCTGGGGAGTATAATGTTGGTATTTTGATATGAACAGCACTGAATCTATGGATTGCTTTGAATGGAAAGGACATTTTAATAATATTAATTAACCTAGCTAATAAACATCAGTGTGTTTCCATTTCTTCATATCCTCATTTCATTTCATCAATGTGTGTGACAGTCCATCTTACCCCTTTCCAATGTTGATACGCCCTTTTTATCTTATTTTGCCTAAATGTTCTAGTCAGTATTTCCAATACCACATAGAATAACACTGGTGAAAGTGATATCCTTTTATTTCTCTGGACCTTAAAGCAAATGTTTTCAATTTTGCCCCCTTCAGTATGGTATTAGCAATGCATTTGTCAGATATAGCCTTTATACCTATAGAATTTTGTTGAGTCTTATCACTAAGCAATGTTGAATTCCTTGCTGTACTTCTATGACCTAGTATTTGTGATGGATGAGTGTGGTATATCACGTTTACTGATTTGCATAAATGAAACAACGCTTGCATCTCAGAAATTAATCCCACTTCATCACAGTGAACAGTGCTTTTAACACGCTGTTGAATCTGTCTTGTTAGTATTTTGTTCAGGATCTTCACATCTCTGCTCAGCTGAGGGACTGGCCCTTAGTTTTCTTTTGACCTTGGTTGGTATCATCACTTTATAAAATAGTGTGAAAAGATTATTTATTCTTTAATTTTTTGAATATTTTGAGAATAATTAGTATTAGTGATTTGCTGTGTATTTGGTAGTTGCTAGTGAGCTTTGCAGCGAGGTCATCAGGTCCTAGACTTTTCTTCCATAGAAGAATTTTTGTTAGTGTTATAGTTTACATCTGGATATCTCAGCAAACCTTTATGTGATCACAGGTGTGACTTTCTGGAAGTAACTGGGTCATGGAGGAGTGATACTTATTTACTGATGAGTTTATTGCTAAACGTGATGTTGGGAGGCGAATCCTGGTGAGAGTAGGAGGGTCTCTGGGACGTGGGCTGCAACGGTCACCTCCCTCTCTCCCTCTTGATTTTATACGTCTCTACTTCCTGCCTGCCATTCTCTGAGTAATTCTCTTCTGCCCCATTTCCCTGTCTTGGAGCCAGTCAACCATGGACAGGAACCTGTATCAACTGTGAGGAAAAATAAGTATTTCTTCCTTTAACTTATGGGTGTCAGCTATTGTGTCCCAGAAATAAGAAAGTGACTACAGAAATTAACAACTCAATATCAGTCCTTATTATTGGTCTTTTCAAGTTTTCTAATTTTCATTACTCAAGTTGGGTACTTTGCATGTGTCAAGGAATATGTCTAGTTCCTGCAGATTTCAAATTAGTTTTCATAATAGTTTTCATATAATAGAATAGAATAGTTTTCATAATAATTTGTAGTGATTATGTATTTCCATATTATAGATTGTAGCTCTCCACTTTAATTTCTAACTTATCTGAATTCTCTCTTATTCAAGGCCTTGCTAAAGGTTTGTCAATTCTTTATCTTTTCAAACAAACTCCTTGTTCATTGATATTTTGTATAGATTTTAATTTGGTTTTTATTCCCAATCAGAAGTTTATTTTTTCTTTTTTAATATGAACTCTGGGCTTTTTATGTTTTACTGAGTTTTCAGGAAGTATGCTTAGGTTGTCTACTTGAGATTTTTCTACTTTAATGTAAGCACTTATTCCTATGCCTGCTTTTGCTAAATCCTGTAAATTGTTTTCCATTTTTTGTATTGTTTCCATCTTCATTTTTGTACAAAAATTCAATTTCTCTTTTAGTTGTTTCATTTGTTGTTCAGGAGCATATTCCCTAACTTCCACATATATATACTATTACCAGAGTTCTTCTTGCTGATTTCTACTTTCATTCCATTGTAGTCACAAAATATATGATGTTGTTTTGAGTTTAGCAATGTTACGAGTTTTTGTACCCTAACACATGGTACAGGTGTATTCTGTAGTCATTGGATAGAATATTCTGTAAATTCCTGTCAGTTACATTTAGTCTAACGTAGGTCTTCATTAAGTATATTCCTTAAGAAGAATGTCTATATACCATTCCAAATATATTTTGATCAAGGAACTTAATTCCTATGAATCTTATTTTAATCTATAAGGGAAATTTGTGGATGTTTAAAGAAAAAAGTTATACACATCACAAATAGAATTTCCATTTATCAATAACTTGAAGTATACACAGGGGCTGGGGATATAGCTCAGTGGAATAAGTGCTTGCCTAGCAAGCGCAGGGTCCTGAGTTTGATCCCCAGTACAGCCAAAAAAAAAAAAATGAAGTATACACAAATTGGCTTTTCATTTGGAATAATCTCTAATTTGTATTCCTCTTTTTATTTAAAATGCTATGTTTTTAATTTGTTACCTTGTAAATGCATGAAGAAAACAATAACATATGATAACACTTAATGTTAATATAGAGATAGGAAAGTTAAAAATAAACTGCATGAGATATATGTAGAATAGGAGTTATGAATTATGTTCATATAATAATTCGTTAAATGTATAAAGGAAATTGTCTCTATGCTGGCTTTGGCTAGGTTCTACACTGTAATTCAGCTAGAAAGCTGACACTAGTGGTAGCAATTTTGCCAGATTTAAATAACTGTCAACAATCATAGGGTTTCAAATAATCAGATATAAAAGAATGTCTGTGAAAGAGGGGGGAAAATGGTGGGGCAAAAAATATCATTGTTTGAACATATTCTCAATTCTCTTTTTTTTTTTTTTTTTTTTTGGTACCAGGGTGCCGGAGATCGAACTCAGGACCTTGCACTTGCCAGGCAAGTGCTTATTCAACTGAGCTATATCCCCAGCCCCTACTCAATTCTCAATGATATCTTCAAATAACTTTTATTCTTCTGGTATCAAGACATAAAACATAAACTCAGTAGATTCATCAAACAAACATCTATGAAGTAGCATCTCTAACTGTCTTAGCTTAATTATGTCTTCTATTAAAATGACTGTATTCTAAATGAGGAAATCAAACCCACTAAGTATATATATAATTTGCAATTCAATTACGAAAAAGTTCTTCACTGAAAATAATTAGGTATAAATCACTCTTCCTCTAGTGTAAAGATTAAGCCGGTATCATGTAGAAGCTTTTGCTGTATAATCCTGCTGCTGTTCTGCCCTCAATAAATAGATGAAGAATGGTATATATATATATATATATATATGTATGTATATGTATATATGTGCATGTTGCTAAAATTGCATGTAAGCTTTTGTAATTGCTGAAAGGCAAATGATTATGATTATTCAAATCTTTAATCTTTTGACAATATTAGACTATACATGCAGCAAGTATGCATCTATTTTTCCCCATTTATATAAATGTCCTCTAGAAATTGTTCAGATAATCTTTCTTGGCCCTCTACCAATTACAGTCATATTTTCCCTTTGCTTTCTTTGCTTGTGTAGTGTTTTAAAGATCGCCTGTTCTTTTGTCATATTTCTTGGTTAAAGGATAGTCTTGGTAAGTGAAAGCAGAAGATGCATCAGATCTCTGACATGCTTTATGTGAGAATAATTCCAGCCACCTTCTTCCAGGCTCTGAATTTTGTTTTCTGGGAGTTTTCCTTTTTCATGTTTTTTTTTTATTTTTTATTTTTTTATTTATTTAGAAGGCATTAATTCAGGGCTAGGTGTTTTAGGGGATTACCACTCCATGACAGAAACAGTTTCTCATGTTTGGATTTTTTCCATTTAAATTCACACAGTGAGAAGTTCCTATTGCTTTCTTATTTCTTGCCTTTACCCCTTTCTGCTGCAGGGCACACATCAGTCAGGCATGAAATATTATTCTTATCCTGTCTGTTCTCCTCTTTTACCCTAGCATAGCTTGACTTGACCCCAGACAAACAAAAACTGATATTTTCCTCCTTAGCTATTATCTTTACACTTATAACAATAATTACAATAGCAGTAATAGGGTTATATTTTTATTAGACATCTGCATATCATAACATCCCCTCTACTTAGGAAGTACTCAATTGTGCAGGAATACTGAGTACTTTGTTATGTTGTGTGGTAGGGAAACTAGCACAGCAGGCTCATTTTATTGGAGGGGATTTGGAAAATTATTCTCATGAGAGATTGTAACTGGGTTTACTTAATTTTTGAGATAATGTTGTCACCACAGAAGTGACCTCTTTTAAAATTTCTTACATTGGGCTACAACTAATAAGTCAGAGATGCACATCATCAAGCTAATCTGATTGAGATCCCTGCGGGGATAAAATATATAATATAAATTGATTTAGGACAAAAGTTTAACATAATGGAGGAAATTAGTTTATTTAGAACTCAAAATTCCTTGTCTAAACTTAGTTGATAATGTTTGCATTGTTCATATGTAAGCTTTTCCTACCGTTTCATTAAATTCACATTCCTGTGCACTTTGTAAAATCACTTACCGATACACAAACTGTGAAGCAGGCATAATTTAACAAATAAACCTTATATTGTTACTTAAAACAATTTAAAACTTTTTAAAAATTATGAATGAGGTTTTGACTTTGACTTCAGTTTAATGTGGTGTTCAGAGAGTTCTGGGTAACAGACAAAATATTATATTGTATGGAGTCAAGTCTTTACAGAGAAGCAATAGTTATGTACAAAATAAATATTTGTATCTGGTTATAATACTGCTTTATTAATAGTTAAGTGCCATTTTCCCCAAAATTTTGTAGTCTATCCATAGACTTGCTGTAGTCTTATGTACTAAGCCAGTTTAAGAAAAAAAGCATTAAAATTGAGTGAATCATTAGTAAAAAACAGCCATGATCTCATAGCTTTCTCCAGGTAGCGATGATGATTTTCTTCTTGTCACCTGATGTGTTTAAGAGGATCTTGGATTTTTTTAAGTGTTCATTTGAAGGCATAGAATTTAAAATGGAGGAGCACTGATTCCAGTAGAAACTAAAATGTGTCCCATTTGAGAGGAATTTTTGAGGTCTTTTTTCAAAATTAAGTTTGTTGATACATTTTAGTTATATATAATGATCACATTCATTATAGGGGAAGAATTTGTACCTGTATATGATATAACTTAATTCTTTTTCCATCCCCTTTCCCTCTCCTCCCCTTCAGCCTCTCTTTCCCTCCTTATTTACAAAAGCTTTGTTTCCATGTTTTCCTTCTTTTCTCATCATTTCTTCTTTTCGATCCCCATGTCTAGTTCTCCTTCCCATTTGAACATTTGCTTCCTATTTCGAGGTCTCTAAAATGATGAAAAGGAAAATAAACATGAAAATTACATAGGTCACGGGTAAATAAATATAATTGGAGGATACATCTTCTCCCATAGTTCCCTGGTCAATCACAGATCTGCTCAGATCATATCATTGTTCTAGAAAATAGATTATGCAGTCCCTGAGGCATTCTTTCTCAGCAAAAATCTATCCTTTGACCTTTCAGCACACCTACACAGTTGTCGCCACAGCACTAGTAGGGGCTGGCTCAAAAACAGAGTCACTGTTGTCAATTTTCTTTGATGTCTTTTGCTGGTTTCTATGGTTACCCACCACCCTCTCTTCCCAAAGAGAAGAAAACACTAATAATGTTATATTGTATATGTTGAGTAAAATTTAGCTAGACCTGGAGTCATTGTATGCAAAATAACTATGCTGTTGGACATAGTTGTTTTCCCTCAAAAGGCTAAAGTAGGTAGAAAATTTATTGTATTATATTGTACTGTATTTCATTTCACTTTATTTTATTTTTATTATAGGAATTGAACTCAGGGTCTTGTGCTTGCCAGGTAGCTGCTTGTGCTGCTGGGCTATATCCCTGGCCCAGGAAATTTATTTTAAAACTTTACTTCCTAGAGAACATTATGATTACCTGGTGTTTAAATTAAATAAACAAAGTGGTTAGAAGACTTATGCAGTTACTTTTCATTTTAAAGATTAAAAAAATGACAAAATATTAACAAGACAAAAACAAAACAACACAAAAACAATAAAAATACTACAGGATATCAAAACAAGGTAATAGGACTTAGCAATGGTTGTTATATTACATATTGTTACCTTCAGTGAAGAATGCAAGATTGATCAAAGACAATAAAAAGTAATAAAAAACATTAGAAATGATACTGAGCTTCACTAAACAAAATGGTAGGAATTCAATAATGGTTGTTGAATACTGTTATCTTCAAATTAGTTGTTCAGATTACCAGATATAAGCAAGCAAAATTGGTCAAGAAAAAAAAATTAAGCATTAAGCATTCCTTTCAATAAACCAATAGTCATCAGTAATACAAGTATCCCAGCTATCCTTATATATACATATATATAGTTTTTTCTTTCTATTATTTTAAAGAGAAAAGAACCAAAACGATATAAACAAAGCAACATTGAAACAATAAAAATGGTACAGAATTTCAAAACAAGGTGATAGGGAATTAACAATGGTTGTTATACTACATGTTGTTTTCTTTAAAGTGGTTACTTAGATAACCAGATATAGGCAGGTAAGATTGATAAACAATTACATATTAACTGTTCCTCTCGATAAATCAACAAAAATTAGTAGCATAATTATTTAGCTATGATGTATATATTTTCAACTTCCTTCTTTCTTATTTTTTCCCTTTATCCAAGTTGTTCTTTCCTCTTGAACGGTCTCTTTCCCTCTCACGGTATCTATTGTACATTTCATACCACAGTGATGTAAGTGCACCTATGTTTATAGCATCACAGTTTGTAATAGCTAAATCTTGGAAACAACCCAAATGTCTATCAACTGAGGAATAGACTTAAAAAAGGTATTTGTATCCAATGGAGTACTACTCAGTTACAAAGAAAGATAAGTGAGAGTCTTTTATAGGTAAATAGATGCAACTAGAGACCATCCTCACAGGAAGTAAGTCAGACTCATGTGTAAACAGCATTTTGCCTCCCTAGTATAAGAAACTGAAAAAGTAAATAAAAACTTATGTAGTTTTTGAGTATCAGCAATATGGTTTTTTTCAGATCTATCATTCTCTGCCTTTGTGCTGGAAGAATTTAGCAGAGTGAATCTAATGACAAAGTACATTGTTTCTCTTTGTCCACAATTTCTCTGTCTGTGTATCTATCTATCTAGGACACTTAATGTGAAGAAAAAAGCTAGCGATGTCAAACAGTCAAAACCTTACCCATGAACCTACAAAGAATTTGATCCTCAAAGGAATGGCAAGATATTCTTCAATTACATCTTTCAAAATTTACATCCACCCAACACTGAATACAGCAAAATGATTCAAGGTTATAATTTCCTGTGTAATCTCCAGAACATTAAGCTGATTTTTAGAATGAAATGATCACAGTAAATTAAAAAAAATATATATATATATATATATAACACAGTATATTTCTATAAATAGTATATGTAAAATATATGTGCATACACATATAATATATATAAATAATATATATAAAATAGTATATATATTATAAAAATTAGATATAAGATTGTTCTTATATCAGTGGTAAATTAACAGAACTTTTTAAAAAAGCTGGTATATTCTTTTGTACTAACCTTTTGAATGATTATTATGCCATATGTTAGGTAATTAATAATAAGAGCACTTGAATTAATCCTTCCATCTGGTCTAGAATATGTTTAGAAAGAGAGACTTTACTTTTAGTGGCAGATAGGAAGCATAAAATAGAAAACAAAACAAACAGAATAATTGTGGTTTGGACAAAGTCTGAGTTTACCTCTGATATAAAATAGTTGCAAAAATAGTACAAATGTATGTAAGCATTTCTCCCACTCTCAGAAGACCCTGTCCTAGGAGAGTACTCTGACCTAGATGATTTAGGCCAGTATCTCCTTACGCAGTTAGAAAGATTGATAGAGGAAGTAGGAGAAAATGCATGTTTTAAACGGAGGCTTCGTAGAAGTCTCATGGACTCCTGACCTTAGAATTCAATGACCAGAGTACAGTCATATCCACAGACAGCAGACAGCAGACAGCAAGATTGTAGTGGAGCTAGTCTTTGTGATAGGTATCAATAGGTTCTATTGCTAAAGAGAAATTGGAGAAAGGGTTTTGGAAAGCAGCAAAGAGGCTCTGCTACAATTTTTGAGAGATTCATATCTCAAAACCAATTCACAAATGATTTCAAGGTATGTGTTTGAAAATTGTGGCACTAAACAAGTTATGCTTTAAAAACAGCTGTAATGTTTTGATAATTTGCTTAGCTGGGTAATAGGTGGTAATAGGTGTTGATTAGCTTTGTATAACTGAAGTTCTATTGTTTCTTCTTTAATTCATTTGGCATGACTAAAAGAGAGGATAACATTGTCCATTTTACTGTTTACTTAAATCCAGGAAAATTTGGTGGAAAATACCCAGCTAAGTTTAGCAGAAGGAATGGGCAGAGAAGTTTGCTGGAGTTGAAGCAGAGAAAGAGTTTTGATTTCACATTTACATTTTGTTGTTTTTCTTTGTTTCTTTCAGTTCTCTTGCTCTGTTTGTCTACTGCTTTCCATCATTATCCTATGCCTCTTCAGGAAATTCCTCTATGAATTATCTAATCTGTCAGGATTTCCTTCCTTGCAATCAACGACCCCCCAAAACAGTGAAAACTTATTTTGAAAGAAGCATTTTATTCATCTATATAGACCAAATACTGTTTATCACAGTTTCATAGGTTTTTTTTTAAATGTTAAGGAGTTAATTTCTTTTTAAATGCATTTTAAACAAACAACATTTCAACTTATGACAGATTTATCAAGATGTAATTCCAGCAGAAACTGATGTGCATTTTTGTATAAGACAAGTAACATTATCATACTCTATAATTTCCCCAAGACTTACAACTGATATTATATTCTTTTATACCAAGATTGCAATTTTCTTGGAAAGTTGTGTGATTACTCAGTGCTTCCCAAATGGTTTTTAGGGTGAAAGATAAAGAAAAAGAATTTTTAAATATAGTAATAGAAAGTCAGATCTTGTGATTGCAACCTCAGTTTTTTGACACTAATGCATAAACCATTTAAGTGGAAACTAATAGATTCTTACAACTGGTATCTTAAAACAGAAGAGGAAGCAAATGTATAATAAGCCATATCAAAATATTTAGGAAAAACTTTGAAAATGTTCAAAGATCAATTCAAAAACTCAAGAAATTTAACAAATTCCAAGATAACTTCCCTTTATACCAAAGCATTATAGTAATATTCCTTAAAATACAAACAAACTATAAATAAAGGAAGGGTCATGAGACTCTGAATCAGACAGAAAATATGTTATATTCAAAGCAAAACTAAAAGGAAATACAACTTCCGGTAAGATGGCGATGGGGTAAGCAGCAAAGATCCTCCCAGAGGATCGCCACCCAGATACTGGAACAGAGCAACATGAGAAAGACAAGGAGAGAAATGGGTGCCTTGGTGCCATAGACCCAGGAAAGATCTGAAACAGGAATTGAAGCCCTCAGAAATAACAAACAAGACCTCTCCTGGAGAAAAAGCTTGGAGGGCCGTCATGGCGTAGTGAGAGGAAGAGGAGGCGGAAAAGGAAGGAGCCACCGCTCCATACCACACCCCCAGCCCTCTCCCTCATTCTGGCACTCACAGCTTCAGCGTTGGAAACCTCCTGACTCAGCCAGGGGAGAGCAGAGTCCTGAGAGCTGGTCCGTAACTGGAGAGGAGAAAGAGCAGCTCAGAAGCGAGGCAGCAGCGGTCAGAAGGTGTGTTGAATCCAGTGTGAGGATGTGAAGATAGGACAGCTACAGAAGCAAAATCCCCACTCTGCAGAAGCCTTTCTCATCAGTGCCCCGAGGCAGGGCGGAGGCAAGGCAACCAGTGAGCAGCCCGCCACATCCAGCTCTACACCTGCCCGGAGGATATGGCCTCACATCTCTCCAAGGTGTGAGCAAATACCAGCAGAGAGTAGCAGAGAGGAGTGGAAGCGACCCGAGAGCCACAGTAATTCCCAGGGATCCAGCCATAAAACAGATGGGAGCTGGAACTCAACAATAAAAGCGAGCTGCAGACGGAAGTGGAACACACGGCCCCGCGCCCTTCTCACTCCAACACCAAACAGGAAGCAAGAGTTGAGTTACCTGGTTTCAGCTCCCACCCTGAACTCTCTCTCTGAGCAACCTGAGCCTGGGGCCCAAGCATTCACCATGTGTTTCTGAGAACAACGGGCTGAGTCCACAGGCTTCAGAAATCACTCCAAGCTACTAATATGAGCACCAAGGGGGACTTCACACTGCTTGCATATGTGAACCTTGTAAGAAACCATAGCATCAAACTGCAAGAAAAGTAGCAGTTCTGGAGCCTGAGAGACAACAACATACTCTACATAGCATACCTGGGAAAATCCTCCAATTCTCTCCTTGAACTAATAACTAAACTTAGTACACACTCTGGACTACCATAGTGAGCACAGGTGGGGGAGACCTCATGCCATTTGTGCCCAGCAGCGTAAGTGCACCCAATGCCCAGCTGCAAGGGGCGGGGAATGGTAACACTGGAGATCAAGAGGTGGGAGAAGGCAAAGACATGTAATTAAGGTGCAGACCCGCTTCTCTAACTGGGTGTGGATAGCCTCCAAAGAGTCATAGGCCGACTGCAGAGGGGACTGTGGGGGGCTCGGCAGCCTGCGGGGGGAGGGGCCTCCCAGTCTGTTCTGCCCAGGAGCGGCGGTCCTCCCAGCCCGTGGTGAAAGGGGCCCTGAAGACTTGCCTGAGCCTCTGGACAGGGACACGCTGTATCAGAGGCACAGCCTGGCAGTTCGCTATGTAACCCCAGCTACTCGACCCGACACAGGATGGCTGAGAGGGCTTGCCAATTATTGTCTTTGAAGATGAGTGCTTCTCCACCTCCTGCCACAGCAATTTGTGAACACCCATGTTTTATACAGCATGATTCAAAGCAGCCAAGTCTCTTCCCAATGTGAGAGCTCGAAGGAGTAAATAAACCAAAAAGCACAGTTATCGCCAATAGGAAGACGACTGACAGGTGGTAGAACAATGGAGATGAGGTGGAGAAAATTAATTAATCGAAAGAGCCATCATTTGTATAACTGAGTAACAAAGACGAAGATATATTATGTAATACAACATCCAGTGTCAACTCCCTACTATTTTCTCTGTAATCTGCTATTTTCTTAACTGTTTTTGTGTTAACAAATGCAAAAAAAAAAAAAGACAAATGCAAAAATAACATTATGTAATACAACATCCAATGTTAATTCCCCACTATCTTCTCTATAATTTAGCATTTCCTTTATTGTTTTTGTTTTATTTTCTGTATTGGTTTTCGTGATGTTCTGGTTTATATATCTCCATTCTTTTGTCTTAAAAATTAAAAAAAAAAAAGAAATACAGATGATTTCTCTTAGAACTAAAACAATGATAGAAATGGAATTCTGTCTTTAAGGAAAAATAACTGCCAATCAGAAGCTTTATGTTCTTTGAGAAAATTGTTCAAAAATAATGTGAAATAACATTTTAGAAAAAAAATTTCCAGCATGCCTACACATAAAACAGCCACCACCCCAACAAACTGATTCTTTAGCCAGAAGAAAAGTAATCTCAAAAAATGTAAAAATTGAAAACAAAAATATCAGAAAGGTTATATATTTGAGCAAATACAATCACAAATTACAAAACAAATGAAATTTTACCCACATAGTTAACATTCAGTAATTCAGGGTGGAATGAAAATGGGAAGAAAGGGGAAGCTGACCCATGCTCAAATGTGTACATCTGGTTATCATCATGGCCTGCGGCCTCCAGTCCCAAGATTCTCCAGTCTTTCAGTGAAGACTTACACCAACAACTGCAGGGAGCTTCCAGACCTCCAGCCACAGACTGGCACTGCATCCTTGGTCCTTCTTGCTGTGCAGCTTCTAGATTCTCTACTGAGTACCTAGTTACTGGTCCCACTTTTGCCCCAGGGACTAGTTGGCTACTGAGGACCACCCAGCCTTCAATCCTCCAATCCTCCAATTCCCTTCTGTAATTCTGTAATTTTAATAAGGGACTACTTGCTTCAACAAATCAGATTTTGAATCAGTTGCAATTCAATCTTTAGTGAAAGGGAAATTTATTAGACCTATACAACTACACAGAGAGACTTATCAGATCTTTTATTATGAAGATTACTTTTACATGAAAGTAAGGATAATTTACATAAAGATATATATCCAGAAATTAGTACTTACAATGTTTGCAATACCAAAAGTATAGACTATTAAACCCTTCTTTTAGTTTATTCTTGGTATTCTAATTTTATCTCTTTTCCTGTTTTATTTCCTTATTAATTTTATGAAAGTATCTATTATAAGCAATATAAAGTGAGGCATTATTCATCTCTCATGTGCAGTGATGGCATTATGATTTCATATTCATACACACTTGAAACATTCAAATTCATTATAATCATTCACTAGTTCTAGTAAAATTTTCTTACATGGGCTTTCAAAGGATCTGGAATTAGACTATTCTTTCCAGAATTCTGCGTAGGAAAGCGTGAAAGGTAATGTGCTTTAATCTCAAAGTTTGTCTCTTACTGTCTTAAAACTGGATTAATGAAACTGTTATTGTTCAGATCTTTGTGTGATAATTAATACAACAGTCAATATAATTAACTGAGCTACTGAAATATATTGGCAGTATGAGAGATGTTTTACTCTTCACATTTTGAAGTACTTTATTGGTTTCTGTTTTCTTTCTTACCAGTTTTACTCTTCAAAGTTGCTTCGTTATCTCATCATGTACTATTTCCTATTTTACCCCCTCTCCCCAAGATTATATCATCTTTCCTTTAGGAAATTCAGATCCGTAGTAACTTTTCCTCGAATTGTTAACATGTCTTGTGTATCAGATTTCCATCTTTATAGCATCCTCATTTCCCATTCTGTGAATGTTTGTGAGAATATAAAGTTAATAATCATACTTGGGCTCCATGACAAAAGAAGCTCTGTTCCATTTAGGGTTCTGAATAAATAGTTTGAAATGTCTTCAGTGCACATAAAGCTAGGTCAAAACCTGACTTCTTTAGTTTAAACATAATATAAATGTAGTTTAAAAAATACTTTAATGCTCATAAATATTATTTTTTCACACACCTAAGGATTTGAATCCATAAACACTTATTACTTTCAACTTGAATTTTTATCTTCATTTTTATTTTATTCAACAGTAGATAATATTCTTCAAGTTTAAAAGGAGGAAATGGGCTTTTGTACAAATGGGCTCTTGAAGAGTATAGTGTTATAGAGTAGGTCACAATTCAGCCACGATGAAAACCAGATGGTAACAATACATTTTTGTAAGTTAATAAGCCCTTGAACAAGTTCTAGAATAAACTGGTATATTTTATAGGTGGCTGGCTTTCAAGCTTGCTACAATATCTAAAAGTGGGTACCTTGCTTATAAAAACACAGACAAAATACTCGTGTGATCTGATCTTTGTACTCAGTGAAGTAGGAAGATCTTCAGAAGAATATATGATCAGAGATCTGCAAATAATTACATAGTTTTAAAAATGTATGAGTATTATGAGAAAATAAAAATTATATATTCCTTACATGATGAGTTTCAAAACACAGTGAAACTTATTTCAGCTTTATAATGATTTTGTCAAAGTTTGTCAAACTTTATCTTTTAACACCTTGAAATGGGATGATGACTTTACAATATTTCAACTTTACAATAATTTGTTCAAAGTGGGAAATAAATGATTCCTTCCTAATGGAAAAGTCATGGAATTCATGTGCAAGGACTGAGCCGGAATGTACACGTTCTGCCCCAGTGCTGATTGTAACTGGTCTGTCCCTTCCGTTATTTATTATTGTGAGGGGATCCTGTGATAATGACTAAAGGACTTCATCTAATTATTATTTTATTTTAATTTATTATAATTTTTATTATTTTCATAATTAGGATATTATTTTAAATATAAACTAGTGACCATGACACAAATTGAATAGTATGTACTATAGAATAATATTTTGCAGTAAGACAGATAACATCTTAGATTCTAATCAAGGAAACAGATATGGGACATCAATGTTCAATTGAACATTTCACAGCATAAATCTATCACGAAGATCTAATTGTGAGGCAAACTTGGTGCAAAAGGACTCAGAGTATTTAATTTCATTTTCCTGCAGCTCAACCACTAACAAGATTAGGTCTTCCAGATTAAACTAGAATTGACTTATTTGGTCATAAACTGGACATTATTAAAGACTAGCACATTTAGAACTGTAGGAATGACTGGCAAGGATGTCACTGTGCGAAAATCTCTATGAAAGATCTATATTCAGAATGAGATAATTCTGAAAAATTGAAACTCACTCTGCATATTAAATAACTGCAATTTTCACTTTGTCTTTCTTAACAGTGTAAAATTATTATAATCAAGTTTCTCACATGATCTTCTGTAGCACATAGTCTAAAATAAGTATACATACTTTCGTTATTCGTTTATGTTCAACTATTTGGCCAAAAAGCAAATCAGTTTGGAATGAAAATGGTCCATATGCTTCTCAATAGGAGTAATTTTATCTATTTGCATAACAGTTTGCACATCCTTCTAATAGTGAGATAAAGTATGTGAGGTGAGTTAACATTTGAAATAAAGAGCCAGTAACATCAATTAAGAGGAACAGGTACAACTCTGAAACAGGTACATAGCAGTCATTGTTAAAGAGAATTGATAATTTGTATCAGGAAATATATTATGGTCTGTCCATTAGCCATGTACAGTGTCAGTATTTCCTGTTTCATTATGATTTTCATTTCTGGGGAATTTTTTTCTTCTCCAAATATTATAAGTGGAGATAATGCTATGTTAAAGAAATAAAGCTGCCTTTGAGGGTTTTCAAAGTAAAAGATATACATTGAAATGTTTCAAACCAATCTGATAATTACTCATGACTAAACATTCATGAATATATACACTAATGCTTAATTATCCTTAAAATGTAAAATTAACTTTTCATTTTTTTCATAGGAAATCAAATGTTCAGTGTAAGTTACATGCATCCAATTTGCTTATAATACACTGGCGCTGCATTGATGACGGGTTAGTACTTCTAGACCCTTAATGAACATCACTGTCATAGAAACAAACTACTCATCTACAGTTCAGGTCAAAGTAAAGCTACTAAAATAAAATAAATAAGAATTGATGCTGCCATGCTCTGCTGGCTATTTTAGAGACATTGTAGGCTCACAAAGTCAGTGAAAATGTTGCAAAGGTGTGGAGTAATTAAAACGTGATGAAGCCTCAAATGAAAACTTTGGTATTAGACAAACTCACAACTTGGGACAGTCCCAACCTGGGGCCATAGATGGCAGAGGATGAGAAAGAAGTACCTCTCTGCTCTGCTTGGTATCACCCTCAGTTCCATTATGTCTACACCCTTGTATGAGAAGGGAATTCCAGTTCCACTACAAACATGTCTTTGGAAAAGTCAGTCTTAATGTTAAGGCTATACTGTAATTTTCTAATTTGGAACACTACAGTACAGACATTATAAACAATGGGTTACCAATATAAAAAAGACATTATTTTACAGGAGAACAATGCAGCAAACAAATTTCTTCCTCTACATGTCAATATTCAGTGACAGGCTCATTTATAAGGAGGTTAGTGATGAAACTGCTAACATTTTCCTGGTAAATGCATACTCTAAGTATAACACATACTAGTTTGCTAAGTTGGAGCAGGAAAGGCTCTTTAAGTTACAAATTTTGTGTCATCTGGTAAATGATGTTTCTTTGTCCTGGAGAACTCAGTACACACATTATCGGAGACCACCATTCACCTCCAGTGCTGCTGTCTCTACTGCTTTCACAGAGCATTCAGGGTCTGGAGAGGCAAAACCACCAAAAACGTCTGCCATGATTTCTCTTGCTCCCTCTCGTCTCTTGTTCACTTCAGTCATCACTTTAATTCTTCATGTGTTGGACTTTGTGTTTTGTTTCTGTCTTTTAAACTGTCTTCCGCATTGTGGGTGGAAACCAGAGGGCAAAGAAAACTACCACCCACTCACTTCCAGACGGTTGTTTTACAATGTTCTAGAACAGAGTTGTCAACCAGTTATTTCCTTCATCACAACCTGGGTATCTCTGAGAACTACTAAAATTGTGTCAGAATACTCAACACCACTCATGGTTGTTTTCGTGTATGCTGAATTAAATCTTCAACTTCTATGGGTAGTTATTATTTTTGTCCTGGGAGTAACAGTTTGTGACTCCGGAGGCAGCCTGGATGACCATACATGTTCCTGTATCTACCATTGCTTCTTCCATCATTAGTATAGGGCAGTAATATAGCAGCAGAAGGGATACCAGAAAAAGTTTCACATGAAAGTAGGTTACAGTCAGGATAAACAGGTTGTGCTAACAGCTATAATATCTTCCACTCTCCCACTCTATGCCTGTAAAATAAATATAACCACAGAAGCCTGAATTTTGAAAAGAACAGTTAAAATGGAGGAGTATCCAGGAATATCTTGGAAGAGCACCCACTCGCTGAGGGGTAAGCAAACGAGGAACGTGCCAGCCATGTGGCAACAGAGGCTCCTTCAGCGCAGTCACCCTGGCACAACACTGAGGCAGGGGTTTCTCTACACCCATGCAGAGGTGAATTTGCTGAAGTTGCCAGGACTGCTAAGAAACCATGTTGAAAATAGTGAGATCTGAGCAAAGATATAATAAAAAGAAGGGAAAATCCAGCAAAGCACCGTGAGAACAGTTAGGCTATCATAATGTGTGTTGAGTGTATATTACTAAGTGTGAAGTGAAGAAATTATTAAAAATATAAAGTGGAAAGAAGGGAATATAATTTAATGTATGAAAAATATATAAAGTCTATTAATATTTTCATAAAGATGAAAGATGGGTAAAAGTTTCAGGCAAATATAACTAACATGACAGCACTACTTACAAAATATTTTATCGAGAATAAAAAACAAGAACAAAATAACAACAGAGACAAAAAACACAAAAACAATAAAAATGATACAAGGTTTCAAAACAAAATGATAGGAATTAACAGTGGTTGTTGTATTACATATTGTTATCTTCAATGAAGTTGCTCACATTACCAGACTGCAAGATTGAGCAAACCATTAAAAAGAATAAAAAATGATAAGAAGAAATGCAGGTGATACAGAGCTTCATCAAATAAGACGGCAAGAATTCACCAATAGCTGTTATACTGCGTATTGTTTGTTGTCTTCAAAGATGAGCATGTCAAACAGAATTCAAGTTCAAAAATCACTGAATGAGAAAAACACATGTAAAATTCTAAACACCATAATTCACAATGAAGTCAAATTATGCATATTTGTACATTGTTGAACAAAGTAAAAGCTGGAAGAACAAGAAGAAACCTGATAATGTTGACACTGTTTTCAGTCTGACTAAGTTTTGGGCCAGAAAATGTATAAATATAGATAATAGATAATATACATCGAGATAAATATAGATCTAATGTATACACATACATTTAAAAATTTCTCATTTGGTTTTTAATCTTGGTCTTTATTTTATTAGTACATGTTTGCAGTACATAAAATTTACATTCGTCTTGAGGGACAGATACATGTACACAACACAATTTGTTTCTTTTTAAATCTCTTTCCCCTTCCACCCAACTCCCTTTGTCCGTAAGTACCCCTTCTCTCTCTTCATTCATGTTATTATTCTTAGTTTATATCTGTGCAATGCAGTGTTTACACTAATTGCTATCTTTACATAGCTCAGATTAGAGAACATGCTTTCCCTTCAAGCTTATATGGAGTGTAAATGCATTTTATTTATTATTATAGCATCAACTTACATAATATTCAACAAGTTTCTAACAATACAAATTATTTCATCACAATATGATAACAAATTTGACGTTAAAAATATCCTATTTCAGGACATTATATATTACTAAATATTTCCTTAACCAAAGTAGAAATTGCATACTATAAATAATTTGTAAAGTAAATTATTACTTTATTAATAATTTACAAAATATTGTGATATTGTAAATATTATACAAAACATTTACTTTATTAATAAACATTAGGTTCCAAAGCATAACATGCTATGGAAGAGTTAACTATAAGAAATTTCATATCTTAAATTCCTAAATTTATAGCAATAATAACCAAGGAACGAAAAGTAATTGTTTAACTAAGGGTGGTGACCCACACATTCCCAACACTGCAGGATGCTGAGGCAGGAAGGTTGCAGTTGACCCCAGGCTGGGCAACTTACTATTTAGTAACATTCTATCTCTAACTAACTAAATAAATAAATAGAAATGGGCTACGGATATAGCTCAGTACAGAGACTCTTAGTTTAATCCTTCATTCTGCAAAAGAAAAAAGTAGAATAAAAAGAACAGGAATTAAAACACTAAACACTGAAAACTAGAATAAAGAAGATATCAAAAAGGAAATAATGTGAACATTTGGAGTGGGGCCTGGTGGCACACACCTGTCATCCCAGCACTCTGAGATCCCTGCCGCTGAGGCAGGAGGGTCGTTGCGAGTTCGAGGCCATCCTGGGCTGTAGAGTGAGCTCAAGGCCGGCCTGGACTGCACAGCAAGACCTTGTCTCAAAAAAAATTGAAAAGAAACAACGTGAATATTAAAATGATCTTGGTTTTATGCAAAGCAGAGAATGATAGTTTCAGAGTCTCCTAGTCTCATCTTTTTGAGTAAAACTATGAGAGATCTTGGGATATATCCTCATTCCTCAGCCCCAGCCCCGGCACTGTCCTCCTCCTCCTCCTTTCCGAGGCAGTGAGAAATCCCCAATACTTTATCACTTCTCTTCGTGACCACTAGTCTAGATGCGCAAGCACCAAAGCCGTGCTTCGAATCCACAGACCTCCTCAGTCTCCACCCATTCTGCTTACGTCTGCTTACGTTCTCGCTCACATTTCCAAAGCACTGCTCACCTGTACTTTCTGCAGTCGATTACGTTTCTTTTCACCATCAGTTCCCGTGCTGTCTTTTACTTCAATTTTCAGGAATGTGCCAAAGACTTTTAGATTTCCTCAGTAGTTTATTGACACTGTATGGTGTGTGTATGTGTGACTCCAGATGTCTGTGTCCTTTAACTATTTTCAGTAGATTCAGGACCATCTCATGTTTATGTTGTTCCTTCTAGCCTACATTTTAGACTTTTAACAATATTGTGGGTTTTTTTCCTCTTTGAATGTTATTAAAGAATTATCCTGTGTCCATCAGAGGCTGTCTTACCTTGGGTCACCTCAGCTAAACTGATGATGCCTACATTTCTGGACTAGAAGTTTCTGTTGTTCAAAAATGAACAGTGGCCTCAAAATAAATATTGTGACATTTAATTCATCACCTTTCACTCTAAAATGTTTCTCCTGTTATCATTTTGCTGAAGGAGCTCACACTGTAGGCATCTGCCTAAATGGGAAATGTAGTGACCCTCCTGATCTCAGCCCCCACTAAATTCTCATGTCCAGGATGCCAATAAATTCCGTGTATTTGAGCAGTTTCATGGTTTGCCTAAGCCAGTCATGGTGGTATACACTCGTGCTTCATCTGCTCAAGAGGCTAATGCAGGAGAATCACAAATGTCAGCCATGCTTGGGCAACTGAGAAACATGATGAGACCCTGCCTCAAAATGAAAAATGGGGGAGAGGGGTGGGATTATAGGTCAGTCAGATGGTCCTGGGTTCAATTCCCAGTACTAAAATAATGACTAGTTACCTGGCTTCTGCGTTATCTTTTTACATCACTGATTTACTGCTAAATTTTATTTCTTGATTTTGATTATAATAATAGTAACAAACTATTGTTCTCTTTAATATAATTATCTTTATATCCTCCTCATGCATAATATTAGAGTAATTATGGGATTAGGATATGGGAAGAACTTATTCTACAAAGTACAATATGGTATATGCTGTCATTTGAATGACCTTGATAGCTGTGTTGGTTATACGATGATCAGCAAGACAAAAGATTGGTAACTAGATTCATTCAGATCAGTTAAATTGTATTTGTATAAGCTAAATCCTTAGAAAGACACTGGAGATTTCTTGTCTAACTTGATAAAAATAAGACGAATATCTTTGAAAACCCTGGGTATCTTGCTTCATACTAATTGTCTAATTTAGTATTCAGGTTGGATCACAAGGTTTTCTGGAAAATGGATCAAAAAGGGTAAATTACTTTCGTTACTAACAAGAAATCTCAGCTAATCACAGTTTTGCTCTAGGCTCTATGATTAAATTTCCTTTACATGATATTATGTTGCCTCTTCTTCTAGCCTCATCCCTTTGCTAATTGTCCTTAATATATTATTGATCACTGAAAATTGCTCCCTAACCTTCCCATATCCTAAATCAATTTCTCAAATCCAGTAAAAATTCTGTATTTTGATAGCTTCTTTCATTTCTATATTTCTACATGGCCAAATATTTCCCCAATTAAACATGTGACAAAACAGGTATATTTTAAATGATTTAAACATTACACCTGCATATAGGTATCAAAAAATTATGCTCATCTATGTACAATGTATAAATATCAGTTAAACTGAGTAAAAATATATTTTAAAAGAAAAATATTAGCTTTCAAATTACCTTGTGAAAATACTCTAAACAAACTAAGGTATCTCACTGCATCATTTCAGGGTATAAAAATGACTTGGGCAACATTCCATCCTCTGGTTAAACATTAAAAAATAAGTGGATGTACTCAGTAATTCACATATTATCCCTTTTGATGTTTTATCCTCTGTAGTGTGTTTTTTGTTGAATTTAATGAGACAGGTAAGTGACAACTCCTATCAATAGGATATGATGCAAAATTTAGAAGGGAGAATAGGTAATAAACTGACAATAAAAATCTATGTTGTGGTTTGTCATTACCCCAATGTTTTGATTGTCATGCACAGATATCAGTTAATTCTAGAATGATTTGAAAACGTGTAAATATGTATTATCATCATTATTCAAATGAGAACTGCTGCATCATGAACTTGTGAATGAAAGGCAGCTAAAGGTTACTAAGTATTGCATTAAAATGGCTGCCATTTTAATAGATGCTATATTATTTATAACCTTAACCTCACATTATTTCATTCTGATTTTCCTTTTATTTATTTCTCCATTTTGAATCCTTAACTAGATACAGAGGGAAAATTGAAGTCTGCTTAGAGATATTGTAGTACCATGCTTATATTTATAGTTGAAACATGGAAACTGATCAGTGACATGAATTCTCCTGAGTGAAAAGGATTGTAGTAGCTGATGTATTTTAAGCATATATGTCATTATTGGGCAATATTACATTCTCAGTACATATGCACGCTCTGATTTGCCTTTCAGCACACGGGGAGAGTCTGCAGGTTCATTCCTTCTTCTCTTTAATAAATATGTATTCTGCTTTGTTAAAATATGCTTTATAGTGTTTTGGTACTGCATAAACTTCTGTGTGTCTACAATAAGTTATTTGCCCAAAATGCATCACAACTAGTGTCAATAACGAATATCCTCTCTACTGAAGAGCTACCAAAATGTATGAAAAATAACATAGCATAAACCATAATAGTGGGGGAATTATGTTAAAACAAGTTATACATTAATATGAATTGGGTACATATTCTAAAATTACTGAGAAATTAAACACTTGTTTAAAAGTAAAATGACGCATAGAAATACAACTGTAACAAAATAGCTGTTGTATTTTATGTCACAATTTTAGCAACATGAAAACTATTTTCGTTTGTTATCTTTGCCCTGTAGAATAAGAACTCTGCAAATACTATACATAAGCATGAATAAGATTTCATAAAGTGGCAAATGCAGTGATATGCAAACATTTTAAGTATAAATGTCTGTTGCAAATATTTTAAGTATAAATGTCTGTTGAAACAAAGTATTTCATTCTGCAACTATTTGTGATAGTGACTTTATTTTTGCTTAAGCATTAGATCATACTATGCCCTTGCCATAGACTTCTTGAGAGAATCAGTGAATATAAACATACTGAACCATTTCACCCCTTGAGGCATGTTCCTAGTCTCAACAAAATGCCTCAGCTCTATTTTTAAATATTTGTTCCAATTCACATACTACTCTATTTTTCTGAAGGAAGTATTCACAGATGCTTCTTTAGTCTCTTAATTTTTCTTCTCAAAAAATAATTTATGTTGTGTGTTTTAGAGGAAAAACACCAACTTGTGCTTCAACATCCATGGAAAAAATATGAAAAGAAAATACCTAAAGTATCTAATGTTAGCATGTGATATTTTTGGTTTATGCACTTTTATCTACAGTCATATATTCCACTGCTTCTTGAAGACTGGCATGTGGGTGAGCATTTTATCCCTACCGTCCAAATGTTTCAGGAGCTGGGAGTGTGCCTATGGATGGAAAATGGATTAACACAATCCCTACTCCATGAGTTAGTATCACATCTTCATTTTATGGAACTACATGTAATGAACTAGGGAAATTAAATTTGAAAATGCGAACAAAATCATTGTAAAACACAGCCTGCGCTTCTTCCTCCTTCCTCCGCGTGCCCAGCTCCGTACACAGTCCCCGCAGCCCACGCTGCACACTGCCAGCAGCCTCCTTCTCAATTTCGTTTCCAGGCTCACACAAGTACATGAACATAACAGTCCCTCTCTTTAGTAGCATATCAGATAAACTCTTATTTGTCGCTTAACAATTATTTCTTAGAGTCAGTTCTACAGGATCGTTGGATCGTTGTACAGAATTGCAGGTTACTTAGGTATCACAAGGATTTAGTTAGTTCCTTATGGTGGAGTTTCACCATTTACTTCTCCCTTGTTTCTGAGCAGCTTTTGTGACTGGGTTCTACAGGCTCGAACGAAGTGGAAGGGACTCTGCGGACTCTGAGACAAGCCTAGAAGGTGTAGCGTCTCCTCTTTCCTTCCCTGCTTCTTCCCAGCCCCATCTGTCTTGCTCTCCATTGCTTTGGATTTGCACAGCCATATGTAGAAAAATAACATTTAGAAGAAATATTGAGGAAAGGAAGATTTTCAAGATCCAATATCTCTGGCAAGAATAAATTATTCTTGAATTATTTGCAGCAATACTTTCATAGTGCTGCTTTTTCATATTTTATATGGGATCTTTCTAAAAAGTTCAACTGAACTGTGCTAAAATGCCTAACTATAGAATTATTATTAAATTTCATTAGAAGGGTATTTTTAAAGCCAACTTAAGTATTATTTCTGATTTAGTTCACAAGGACCTTAAAGTGATGTTAACAAGTAACTGAAGCAGAGGAGGCGGTGGCCACAAATGGATATATTGACTAAAGTAAAAAAAAAAATGGAATTTGAGAGTTAAGTGCTTAGAGAGTTAAGGTTGTCAACCAATAAGCATGCAGAAAAGAAATGATGGAAAGGAATCAAAGTTGTTGGAATCAAAGTAGCTTAAAATGCTAGTTTTAGAACCACATAAGACTGTCTTGAATACTGTCCTATTATTCTGAAAATAATCATTTCCCTTCAATAATCACCTAATATAGTATAGTATTGTTCTGTGCCTAAAAGAAAATAACTGTGATCTCTTAAAAAATGCTATTAAATAGGTAGAAAGGTTAAGACAAAGGATACCCTAGCCAAAACATGTGAAAAACTTTGTTTTGACAGATGACTGCTTGCCTTCCTTGGGAGTTGCAAAGCTTTTGCAGTGGCAAGTTACAATTCTCCTGCCTCTCTTGCAATCGTCACTGCTCATTTAAACTACACGCTTTATAACTTTGTCAACTTACCCGAAGGGTACTTCTGTTGCAAAGCAATACACTGAGGCGAGATCAATCTTCCTAATGGTGAGGGGACTGCGCCACCTCACCTCAGTTGGCTTTGCAGGTTGTTTAGCATGAATATATGTCTTCTCATTAAAGAGTCATCTTTCCTGAAATCACAGGGACTCAGAAGTGAAGGAAACGTTACCCGTAAATCTGAAGGTAATTTCTCCAGTGTATTCACTGTATGTGCAGATGTAAGACTACCTAAAATGTCACTTCTGAAATGAAATTAAGAATAATAGATGTGTACTAATTTATATGATTTTTTCTTAACAGCATATTGTATGATCTATCATAAAGCAGTGAAGGCAAAATTTGACACGGGGCCTCTTGCTTCCTTATAAGACGACTCAGCATATAGACCTCACCCTACATTTGCATCTGACTCTTAAGAGAAATAATTTATAATTCCTGTCTGCCTATTTGTTTTCCCTACTTTGTAAAATTAGGTGAAAATAAACAAAGAATGTACATTTGGAACAAATATTAGCTCAAATCTGCAGTTTTAACTTTATTCATTGATCTTTGTAAATGCCTAGCCAAGTTTCTTACAGAGTCATTCTTATCAGAGATGGGGGAGAAAACTGGGAGATGGTGTGAACGGACCAGTGAAAATTTGTATGTGTCGCTGATGTTATTTCACATTCTCTGATCAGTGTTATGATTTTCAATTCTGTAAACAAAATGCAGCCCAAAGAATAGCAGCACAGTTTTTATAGTAAATATCACATGACTTTAGCTAGCTAAGCAATTTCCATTATCTTTCCTTTTTTGTTTGTTTGTTTACTCATTTATTTTTTGAGATAGGGACTTGCTATGTAGTTGAGACTGGTCTTGAACTCAATATATAGCTCAGGCTGGCCATGAACTCATGGCTATCCTACAGCCTCAACCTCCTGAGAGCTGGGATTACAGGCCCATGCCACCATGCCTGGCTATCTTTCTAAATTTGAGAAATTTTGTGTCATCATTGAGTAGCCTTATTTTTCCTACCTGTGACTTTGGCGTTTCTATCAGAGAGATATACGTGAAAAATCTTGAAAAGTACTACCTGGAAATAGATGTTCATTTGGATGTGTTAGGAAAACTTTTAGTACACTTTAATTTCTGTAATATTTTCAGTCAAATATATAAAAATGTAAACATACTAATTCTATCCTAAGCATTGTCAATGAAATAAGGTATCAGTTAGTTAAAAGAAAAGGAACCAATATACTTAAAATAATGAATAAAATATACCGTATCCATCTGTGAGTATTTGTGGTCAGAATTGGTTTCAAAGTTAATCATATGAATGCTATGTTAGCTTACATCAAAATAATCACATAATATTTTTTAATTCTGATAAACAGACTTTGGAAAAATTTAAAATATTAATTCATAAACAATTTATAAAGAGAAATGCAGATGCTCAGTTAATACTTGAAAACATTATTTAACTTTAAAATTATCAGATAATGGTATATTTAAGAGAGTGAAATACCATAATTTATTTAGCTAATTGGCAAAAGGTGAAATACATATATATTCCCTTGTGATAAAAATATCATACAATTAATATGAATGTAAATTTCATTATATGTGTATTAAAAGTATTTAGATATTTTAATACAGTATGAGTCTTCAACCTTAACGAAATAGTAATAAGATATTGGTTATAATACTTGAAAACTTGGGATGGCCTTTATTCTTCATCAAAAAATCTTTTAATCAATTATGTACATCATTGAGAACATGATGTCAAGTGAAATAAATGAGACAAGAAGCTTAAATGTTGTCTGGTTTGTTTTAGATGTGAGACCCAAATATAAATACATAGCAGAATAAAGGGTAGATAAAAGTGCGGGGACAGTTCTTTCTCAAAGGGAAAAGGGATCAAGAGATGGAGTGGAGGGATCCAACCAAAGAACTGAGATGTGTTATGTACATGTACCAACTCCCCAAAGGAACGTAAACATAATGTTCTGCAAATGTGCAACAACTGAAAAGCTAAAAATATTATATATATCACTTAAATCAACTACTTTAAAGCTAGTAAATATCTCTATTCAAAGTTCAGTGATGGATGAGGAGGAAATAATGCTTTTGACGTTGTCTTAAAAATACAATACACAAAATTCTAAGTCTCCGTTTGCACATACATACATGTATATGCATATGGACATGTGTGCATAATGTACATTTTGAGTATTCATGTATGTATGCATTTGTATAGCATATGTTCATCACATAACTATGCATTTTAAGAATGCCTATTAGTATAATGCCCACAGCTGCTGCTGACACTGACTCACCCTCACCACGAGAGTCGCACCGCACCATCTGCTCAGGTACCACATTAGAGGCAGCACAGACAAAGCCAGCTGGAATGATGAATGTAGCAGGCGGGTGTTCCAGCAAACTAGGACCAAGCAAAATTACAATATCCTTAAATTCTTTGGTCAAACTATGTTTAAAAGACTAGCATTTGACACTGATAACTTATTTAAACAATTTCAAGATACATAACATTAGACTGTACTGTGCTGGCTCCTCTATGTGAGTTCATTTGAGATTAATTGGCTACAATTAGCAGGAAGCTGGACTCTAAGAATTATGTGGATAGCTTTTGGTTAAAAGGAATGCACAGGGGCTGCTGCAAGTTCTGCTTCTTCTCTCTTAGGAATCTCGCTCAATAAGTGAAATTTAGTTTGGTAGCATATGCCTATTATACCAGTACTTGGAGAAGCTGACATAGGAGCATTGCAACTTTGAGCTCAGCTTATGCAATTTAGTGATTTAGTGAGACGTTGTCTCAAAATTAAATACACACACACACACACACACACACACACACACAAATAAGCCCAGGTGTATAGCTTAGTGGGAGGATAGTTGTTTCAATTTCCAACACTTGGAAAATCCAAACCAACAAACAAAATTTCTTCAACCCCTGGAGTTTTGATAGCTTTCATTACAAACACCCAAAACAGGTTTCCATTAATGGTTTCAGAACTCACTGAAGAGTTGGTGAGACTCCATGCAAATGTAATAAACTTGGCTTCTTGTTCAAAATTAATGATTTATAAGAAGGCTGTGTCTTGGTTACTTTTCTCTGGTTGCTGAGACAAAATACCCAATGCCCAAAATGAAGGAAGGAAAGGTTTATTGAGCTCACAGTTTGGGAGGTTTCAGTCCATACTTGGCTGGCTCAGAAGCAGAGTGGCCCATGGCAGAGGGCAAACTGTTCATGGCAGCAGAGCACAGCAAAACAACCAGCAAAAGGGAGGAATGGCAGGCAAGCAACATCTTTTTCTCCCTTACCTTGTAAACAGCCTACCCTCACCCAGGGGATGGGTACCTCTCACACAATCTCCATGCCCTCTTCTTCCAAAGGCTCAGGATGTATACAAAGTAAGCACCTTAGCTTCCTCCTGAGTCGCTTAACTAAACCTCTAGGCTCCCCAAGCTGACACAGTGTATCAACCAGAACAGGTTGACATCGGAGCATTCAATTTAGATCTGGAACTTTCCAAGTCAGAGTCTTCCATAACTGCATAGATTGCATACTCATGAAGTTATCCCCGAGTAAGGCTATAGATAAAGAGAGAAAAAGCTGAATGTATTCTGATTTCAGCAAATGATTAGGGTAGAAGTGATAAATCTTCCTTTCAAAGCCATTCTGCATAATAGGTGTTGCTACGCTACACTGCATCAGGTAACAACTATTGTTCCCAACTCCCACCACCAGTCCTGAGCTGGAGTTAGTGACCGTCTCTGAAAGAAAGTAGGTGGTAGAGACAGGGAAAAACAGTAACTGTTAACAGTGGAGAAATGATTCAAGCCAGCTGATCAAGGCTGACCTCATCTCCAAGTCATGTGTATCTCATGTGCACCATATATGATAAAACTCAAAGGAACTTCACCATATATGGAATTATTTCCCAAAAGCTATAACTCCAGGGTAATCATGAGACAAGCATCAGGCAAGATCACATTTATGGAAATTCATCTAACAGTGTTGCTTGAAACTGTCAGAATCACACAAGGAAAGGCAGAATTATCACAAACTAGGAGAGATTATGGAGCAAGACGTCTAAATGTAATGTAGGAACCTTCAATGTGGTACCAATAAAGTGAAAGAACATCGTGAGAAAATGACACATCTAAATGCACTTTAGGCCGTGTCTAGTTAATAGTATGTGTAATTCTGGTTTCATAGTTCTGGCAGATGAGCCATGGTTGGGTTGTGAAGTAATGAACGCTATTAATATTATAGGGAAATGAATGAGCAATATATGAGAATTCTTTATTATCTTTGTAAATATTTTGTAAACATAAAATTATTCCAAAACAAAAGGTTTATTCCATAAAAATGATCCATATTTTTGGAAATATTTCTTCAAGGTGTAGGAATGGACACAGAGCAGTGAGGATCCATTGCTTCATGATAGCATCAACAGGGACCAACATTACAAGGGCTCTGTAGTATTTTCTCATACTATTTCTGTGAGGCATTCCACCTCAAGTTCAAAGAATTTGGTGTTTCCACTGATTTCATTACTGAATTATACTAGAATATTGTCAGATATGCCTCAATGATTCATTAATGCTTAGTATTTCCAGAGCGAAATTTATTGTACAGGGTGTTTTGATGAATCAATGCCACTTATTTAAGTGTTTTCTGATTTCTATGTTAAAAAGCACAAGGATATCTATCAGTAAAAACTGTTTTGAAAAATCTGTTAACAAGCTGATTAAATTTTAATGAAACTTGTTATGTAAAACGTGTTTTATTCAGTCATTTATTTTCACAATTTCCTTCAAATAAACAAAACTGTTTTACCAAGACTTGTCAAATGACTCTAGATTATACCTTTTAGAAGCATCTCTTATGACTCAACATCTCAAGAAAGTGCTGAAAAAATGGAACACACTATGTACCTCAGTACATCTTTGCCAATATAGTCAATTTTATCAATTGATTTGACTTTAAAATGTTAAATTCAGACTTGGTACATTAATTTTAGAGAAAGTGTTTGCTTTATAAATTGATGATCATAGCTTATGTCAGTGTCAAACTAGTCAGTAAAATCAGGCATATTTTCCTCAGAAATAATAAAAGTTCCTTTTCTTAAATTTAGGTAAATGTAGTACTATATACTTGGAAATATATTATAAAGAATAGAAAATGAGTAGATACCTGTTTTATGAAAATATAACATAAACAATGAAGATATAATTATATTCATTTAATTTAAAAAAGATTTCAATCAAGTCTTCTCACTTAATAAATAACATTACATTTTGTTAAATTTTATTAACTATGAAATAGAAAATGCTATCATCACTTAAAATCTTATTAAAATATGCACAAATTGCCTATTTTGTTTTGTAGGAACATAAAGTAATAATCTGGCAAAAATTAGAGACAATAGCACTTGTTATCTTCATCACCTTACTAGATTTTCCTTATGCATTCAATGAAAGAGTATATTACTGCTAAAATTAATTGGTTCAGCAGTATTATGTGATCCTGTTTTTAGTGAACAGTAGACAGAAAATGTTTAACATTCATAGGATGAAAGATGCTGAAGAATGACTATAATTATAATATGTATTTTTAATATAGTTTGATCAAACACATTTTAGCTATCTTATTAAATATTTTAAGGAAATTTTATAATAAAATGTGTGAAAAGTTATCAGTAGATTTTATCCATTATAAAATGAAAACTAGAAATGAGTTGCCCTTGAAAATATCCCAGTGCCAATTAAACATATTAGTATCATCAAAATGTTTTTCTTTCTAACTAATTATAGCCCAAGGGATGGGAATAATGTAGAAGAAAAATTGCCTACACTGTAATGTGGGCAAAGAGCTATAGTTTGAAATTTAGCATGCTTTATTGTCACTATTATGATTATTTCCTTCTTGAAGATATCCCACATAAAACTGTATTCTTTGGCAATCATTAGGCACTTAGTAGATGAACATGGTCATCAGTCTTGTAGAGAACTCTCTAAATACATTTCATTTTAGATGATTCCCAGAGGGTCCCAATTACCCATTTGTAATGCCATACATCACCTTTCACAGGAATATCTATAAGACAATGAGATATCAAAGTCTTACAAAGACTTTATATATCTGACTAAATAGTTTTCAAAATTTCACTTTGCTGTTTTATGCATGTACACACCCATAATGCTGCATCTGATGCCCCAAATACAATACTAAGGCAACATTTTTGTTATCAGAATCTTTCTTTAGCTTCTCTATACTTGCCTCACTTTGGAAATTGATTTCATTTATCCTCAGTTATAATATTCTGCATTATTCTTCCACAGGCAAACAATACAAGTAGCTAAGAAGCAGGCAGCCATAATGTTCTAGTTCTTTAAGACTATAGGCTCTATTAGCTCTGATAGTGGCCCAATTCAACTATGTTCGCTGAATTCCTGGTCTCTAATTTAATGTCTGACCTTCAGATAACACTGTATGTCTGATTGTTATAGCATTTTGAAAACATGTTAAAATTTTTCTGGTGATTACACTAAATATAGTGACTTCTGCTTGCTGTGTCTGGCTTATTTACCAAACAAGGGAACTCTGCTTTTTAACTTTTAAATCTAGTGTGTATTTTCTAACAAGGATAATACAATATATGACCATAAAAATGCTAAAGAATACAAAGTAAGGTCAAGAGTTCCACTCTACTGAAGTCAAAGCTATCAGTATATTTTTTCACTTATTATTTTTGATATCACATCTTATATTTGATTTTTTAGAATTATCTTTAGAGATCATCTTGATTTTATTACATATTCATATTTTGTACCAACAAATTATTAGTTTCTACAAATATGGGAACTTATATTCTTGCTGCTGAAATGCACAGATTAATCTTAATCTTCTTCAGTGAAATCTCTCTGTTGGCCAGTGTGGGAGGCAATGCATTATTTAGGATGTTTTCTCTAGTGGAAGGAAGGCAGGAACTTGACAACACACTCTTGAAGGGGACCCTGGGCTGCTTCTGCTTCATCTCTCTATTTGTTTTCTGGTGTCAGGAGGTGAACTGCCTCCTCGTCCACATGCTCCTGCCTGATGTCCGGCCTCATCTCAATGGGGCCAAATGAGCATAGACTGGACCTCTGCACCTGAGCCAAAATAAACTTCTCCTTCTTATAAGTTGATTTTCTCAAGTATTTTGTCACAGCAGTAAAAATCTGACTAATCCACTGATTTGTCCACTGTGCAACTTCCATTGAATTTAAATTTTTGAGAAATTTTACAAGATATTTTTAAAAGGCTAACTTCTTATTAAGATTTTTCCTTACAGAAATATTTTTCTTAGTCTTCACTGTCATATTAGTTTTATGTCAAATGTTATCCATTTTAATTGATTGTACTAAGACTGGGATTGCTTTTTTAAATAACTACTGGAGTATCTGCTTGGAATGTTTCACCACTTCTTATTATGCAGAGTACACAAATGGTACTGTGTCCTTTGGAATACAGAGATGTATTGTGAAGGTTCAGAGAAAGAATTATCAAAGCTTTATCCTTCTTTACTTTTAGAGTAATCAGATGATTTCCATCTTATTTTAGGAAACTGAATCCATTGCAGACATCTAGAAGAATCTACATTTCAAGAAATAGTAAAATTATTTTAGGAAATAAAACCCAAGCATTGTAGAACACTGTGAGTAGACATGAACATGAATGATGCATTCCTGAGAAAATATATTTTTCTTAATATTTTAAAATTTTTAAAATATATATATATTTTAAAATTTTACAAGCTATTAAATTAATGACACTACTACAATTATTTAACGGGAAATATATCCTAAAAATAATTATCAAACTGTCTGTTGTTTTCCTACATTTCAATTTTCACATAAGCAAAAGAATACATGCACTACACCAATTTTCTCCTACCATACAGTCCAAAACAACATCTAAACTTAACCCTAATTTCATTAGTTAAAATGGTAGAACTCTACCTCATAGACTATAGTCAGAATACAAACAGCCTGGGGATGTTTTAAAGCTTCGTAAAGCTATCATTTTCATCTTCTAATTATTCTCAAGGGGCTGATGACACAGAAAATATTGCATACCCTCATTCTTTTTATGTCAAGTTAAATTTTACAGACTATAGACTTACCCTTAACTGTTTCTGAATTCATATTCTACTTTCATCAAGATGTAATGAAAAGAAGATTAAATGCTACAAACATCAAGAGAAAAACAAAAGCAAACCGGCTGCCTCATCAGTGTCTCCGTTATGTACCACATGGTAGCAAAAAGACAATTCCACAAATAATACATGTAGACTCAATATGAGGTTTTCATTTTTGCTGTGGTTTTTGTTTTTATGATTTACATGGTTTTGTTTTGTTTTAGTGGGTTGAAGTGGAAATACGGCTTCGTACTTGCAGTTAAGGTTGGAGTAATGTTTTTTAAGTTGTTAAAGTTTTAAGAATTAGCTTACAAATATTTGCAGGGAGAAAAGGATGCAGCAGCAGAGATGTAGACATCATACTTAATGATTTAGGATCTCAGTTAAAGCACAGAATGATATGTACAGTTACTGTAGGCCTTTTAGGAGTCATCATTGCTGCTTTGAGTTTGAATCATAAAATGATAACTAGGTCATAGCATGTTAAACAAGTTGAAGAAGCAATAAAATGTGCTTCAGCAGAAGAATGGTGAATCAATGGTAAGTCCGTTTAAAAGGAGTGAGGAACCAAGGCGAGAATAAACTTTAAGCATTTATTTAGAAGTAAAAGAGGCCAATCTGAAAGGACTGCACATTCTGAAATTCCATTTATATACCATTTTAGAAAGGGAAAAAATGTAACAAGCAGTAAATAGAACAGTATATACAGAGATTCAAGCGACTTGGATAGGTGAACACAAGTGATATTTTAGACTGTTGATATGTTCTGTGTTATAATGGTGGATACACAGTTTTCAAATTCCATATAACTTTACAGTACTGAGTGAACCTCAATGTATATGTTTTAAAAAGATATTGTATGACCTATTCAAATACCTCAGAATCTCAGAATCTAATGAGAAATTGTGAAAAAACTGTCTAATTGTATTACAAATGTGCAAAACATATTTGCTGCTGACTTGAAGCCAGAGAGTAGAGGATGGTTCTAATTTAGTAATTTAAGAAATGAAAGTGTCTGTGTTAATGAAGGGGAAAAACTATAGTCACTGTAGTCTAGTTAATAAGATTTCACACACAGATGGGGCTGACGATGTTGCTGCTGCTGTATTCGCATAGTAATATCTTGAAATTGAATGGTAAATGTAATACATTGCAGCCTATGAGATTAGTCTTCTCACCGTTGGGGTGGTACTTTATAAAATAGCAGAGTAGGAGGTCAAAATTATCCCTGTGTCTTGGTTACTTTTCTCTCCTTGCTGAGACAAAATACCCAACATCCAAAATGAAGGAAGGAAAGGTTTATTTAGCTTACAGTTTGTGGAGGTTTCAGTCCATACTTGGCTGGTGCTCAGGCAGAGTGGCACATGGTAGAGAGCAGACTGTTCATGGCAGCAGAGCACAGCAAACGCAACCAGCAAAAGGGTGGAAAGGCTGCAAGCAGCCTCTTTTCTTCCCTTACATTGTAAACAAGCTAACCCCACCCAGAGGGCGTGTAACTCTCACACAATCTCCATGCCTTCCTCTTCTACAGGCTCAGGAAGTATACAAAGTGAGCACCCTGGCTTCCTGCTGAATCACTCAGCCAAATCTCCAGACTCCCCAAGTTGACACAATGTATCAACCATAACACCCTGTGATTAATTTCCACATAATATCCATGTGTATTAAAGTTGTAGACATAAATTATGTCAGACTTAAGAGGAGCATAGAGAGAATGCATATAGAAACATTGACAGATACGTGTATCTACAAGGCTTAATGAAAACCTGCATATTTTCTGGATCTGTCCATTAAGAAGTCCTAGCAGTAATGACATTCCAGTAGCAAAATCACCCATAAAATGCAAACCTAGACTTTGCATATCAATCTTTAATAGAAAAACCAAGGCAATGTAGATACATAGATAGTCCCAGGGCTGAGGAAAGAAATACTCAATGTGAGCATGGCACAAATCTTGGACAAAGAGTAAGATGTGCTGAAAGAAAACACAATGATTACTTATGTCCAAAAGGAACAGGAGCAACAAAAAGAGCTATAGTGGTCAAAGCTGGGATGACTTAAGCAAAATAATAGAATAGTATATTAATAAAATAGTATATTATAAGCCAAGTATGCATTAAATAACCACAAAACATACAAATTTAAGTAAATTATTAAGCAAGTAAATGGAAAAAAGACAAATTTCCTATTTAAAAGGTTAACATACATATATCTAAGCAGTGCTAAACCAGCGGGCAATTGCTCCTTACTCTTGATGTGTAGGCTGCGTGTAATGACTTCCTTCCAAAGAGGACAGTATGAGAAAAGAGAAAAAACAAAAGTAAAGTTATTCTTTACAGGAAGAAAACCAGTCTCAGCCAGATAATCCAAGTGGACATAAATATTTATAGATTATTTTCATAGTACGCTGCCTTTAAGCAGTAAGAATTGCTTCTACCCCTTGGAAAGTTCATACAATCTCAGTGTGCCCATCACTAAAACGACAGAAAAAATTCCACAAAGCGATACTCTAGAGAATATCTGACCAATGCTACTCAAAGACAGAAAATTTGAGCAAGTATCATAGCTCAGAGGGCACAAAAGGGACTAAAGTTAATATGGAGAGGACATTAAGCAAAGGACGAGACAATCTGCATAAAATATAAATTTCAGTTATAAAATATCAACACTGGTTCATGGATTGTGACAACTGTATTGTATTAATATAATATTTTAGTAATAGAGGAACCAGGATCTGGGTCCTGTGAGAATTTTTCTGTTTTTTAGTTATTTAAATACTTTAGGAATATGTAAATTAAGGAGGATACAACAGATGTATGAAAGAGTGTATGGACTTCAGAGAGGAAATACAGACCAACCAGGATGTTTGATATATAGGAGAGAGGAAATGTAACTGGTTTCAACTTTGGGTGATGAATACAATTTGTCCTGCCACATTTCCTATGTGAGCGGGCTATTTAAGTGAAGATATTCAATAGATATACTCCACTAGAGTTGGATTTTGAAACTCTTACACAATGAGCTATGTGGAATTTAGAACAGAACCTTAGTTAACTGTGCAACTTGATGCCTGGATTAATGATGGAAAAAAATAAAAGCCAACTGAGAAAAGATGTACCAGAAGATAATAGTTTATCGTCTCAGAAGAGAAGATAAATACTAGAGAGAAGAACTAACCATCAGTGACTGCTTTTAAGAAGGCAAAAAAGCAAAAACTTGCACACAACTGTCAGTTGGGAACATTAAAGCGTCACAGTGGCATAATGACAAGTGGGGTGGTGAAATACGTCAGTGACACAGACTAATGATGACACTAATTTACCTTATATTTCACTGCAGTATCAGGAATCCTCTTCAGCTCTGCCCACTATGCACAAGCAATTGCTCTAGATACATGCTTAAAGGAAGGATTCATCTACAGTTTGCTGATACATTTTATGTACAGTTTCAAAAGAGATAGTACAATTTCCAGTGGTTGCATTTATATATGGAATGTCAATTACCTATATTTTAAAGATGGGCACATCATTTTCATAGGCTTGGGCTTTAACTCATCTATATGGCTGACTGATAGGTCTATCTTAACATGTTTGAATAATGATAAAATGAAGTTACCATCAGTGTTTACTTGCTTATAATATGAAAAAACCCTGAAGTGATACTAAATGTACATTTACCCCTAATCTTAAATCCTCAGAAATAGTATTTCCATTTTACAGATTTTACAAAGGAGAGGTGAACTAAGGAATGGATAAAAAATTGTCATATTTTTTATATAATGGAATATTACTCCGCTATAAATAAAGATAAACTTGGGGCTTTTATAGGTAAATGGACACAACTAGAAACCATACCCATAAGTGAAATAAATCAGACCTGCATGTGTAAACACCATATTATCTCACTAATTTAAGAATCTGGAAGAGTGAATAAAATCTCAAAGGTTCAATAGCTATTGTGAAAGGGAAGGAAACTGCTCAAAAGGAAAGAACAACTGGGATGAAGGAAAAGAGAAACGAAAGAATGAAGGGAAAAATATGGATATATGTATGCACAGGATAGCTAAGATAGTTGTGCTACTGATTTCTATTACTTTATTGAAAGGAACAGTTAATGTTTAACCGTTTGATCAATCTTGCCTGCCTGTATTTGTTTATCTGAGTAATCAACTTGAAGATATCAAATGTAATACAACCATCATTGTTAATTTCCTATCACCTTGTCTGAAATTCTGTATTGCTTATATTGTTTTTGCATTATTTTGTAATTATTTATGTGTCTGTTCATATGTTTTCATTCTTTTATCTTTAAAATAAAAAATGATGAGGTGCAGAGAAATCAATTAAATTGCCCAGGATCTGAGAACTAGTAAACCTCTCAACCAGAAGTCACATGCTTGATTTCAGAAATGTTATTAGTTTTGTAGAAACACATTACATTCAAAACAGAAGAAAATTTTTCTTAACACCAAGCTTAGAATTGCTCTTCTGTTGCCTGTTTCAGTTAATAGCATCTTTTTCAACTGAAACCATTAAGCTTGAAAAATGGGCAACATCATACTCTGCTTTCAAACCCTTCAAAAAAGACTGTTACATTTTCTCTTGCGTATGTGCCCATCAATGTTCTCAGGCCACTACATGCACTGACAAATTTTAGATCAGATTTTCTTTTTCTTGAATTTTATAAATAGTTTTCCTATTGGACTGCTTTTAATCTTCACAAACTTGATGCATTCTTCATAGAAATAACAAAACTTTGTATATGTGCATCTCCTGGTGTTTCCAGGTAAAATATCTCCATTTCCTGGTGTTGAGAAAAATAACTGAAAGCTCGTAGCCTGACACAGAAAGCTCTCAATCGTCTGGCTCCTGCGTAATATTTCAGCATTATATTTTACCATATTCACCCAGACAGATTTTCTTTACCCATGGTGAACTATTCTAAGTCCAACAAACATATTGTGTTTTCTCATATGTCTTGAGAATTGCTTATTTTTTCTGTGGCTTGAAATACCTATTTTTCCCTTCCTTTTTTTCTGTGTGCATAGCTGTTACATTTTTCTTTAAAAAATCATTTAAAGGACTATCTCAGAATTCTTTGCTCTGGCATTTTGTTGCATTACATGTTAACTTGGCTGTGACAGTTGCTAAGAATTTTCTTGTTCTAATTGACCCTCCTTGGAAGAGTTTAGGAGCACTGATGAGGTGTTTTGTAGAATATCCACCTCTTGGGATTTGTTTTAATCATTATTATACAGGTGTCACATGTATATTGAAGACAAAACCACAAAGTTAAACTGCAATTCTCATCACATCATTTAAAAGATACATTGTTATTTTATGTACTGCATTTACAACCTGTCTGTATCATAATTTAAACATTATATTTATATTATTTGAGCCCATTTCTTCTTTGGATTATCAAATTCTGAAAGTAGGTTCTCTTAAAACATACTAACTGTTCGATGAATATTTGTTGGCAGCGATAACAATGGGAAGTTTTAAAACATGTCTCTGAAATCATGAGACTTTGAAAGTAGATTGTAAATACATTTTAAAGAAAAATAATTGAAAGATTATGCATGCTGCATGAAAGTATATATAATTTGTATTTCATTACACAAAGGAAACATAAGAGCAAGTATAATTATGGCAAAAAGCTGATTATCAAAAATAAATGATACCAATAATGTCAGCAGTTATGTCATTTAGTGGTGACTTTGACAAAGGACATGAAGAGTTTTATTGTGCTAATGAATGTTGAGAGGATTACTACAATCTTAGTAGCATTCATGGCACAAAAGCTTATATTTACTTACTGATGTGTGTTTCAAACTAATTTCCTAATTATCTTTTTCTGCTAAAATAATGTGTCCTACTACTACTACTGCTGACTTATGGAGTAAAGTCATACCTCATAGCCCAAGTGAACTGTGCTTCATTGGAAGAAATCAGTGAAGCTTGAGCATAACAGACAGAGAACTAAGAAACTGGGTATGACAAGTACAGAGTGAGAACTGACAGAACCAAAGATGGAGATAGAGAACAGAAAATTTTCAGGAAAGAAAATAACGGAGAAGCTCAGAAAACAAGAATCACTAAAAGAAGCTACTCAATATGGAAAGGAAAATTAATTAATCCTGGGCAGATTAATGTTAATTTCAAATCAGAATGATTTTTAGGGCTTATATACTACAAAGAAAAGTGCTAGTATTTTCAGTAGTTGAAAGCAAAGAGAATAATCTGACAAGTGTAGAAAGGAAAGTTTAAAAAGTTTAGAATGAAACACATTTGAAATGAAGCAACATATAATTCCATGTAGCAATTTCTTAACATATATATAAAGAATAAGAGGATGGATACATATCTGAAAAACAATATATATATATATATATACATATATATTTGAAATAATTAGTTGTCTGGCACTGGATTTTGAACCCAGTGCCTCACGTGTGCTGAGCATGTTCTCTGTCAACCAGCTCCATCCCAGTCCCCAAACTGCTGCCCAGTTTTGTTTTGCTTTGCTTTCTACTAGTACGTGTTTCAGCTCATTCACTTTGATACCATCTTGGGGAGTGGGCGCAGGTACGTAACACAGCTTTTTTATTTTTTAAGCCCATTCCCGAACTCTCTCCTTTCCGTTCCTCCCTGTCTAAGTCTCTTTTGCCCATTTTCATTCTTACTGATTCTATCACATGCTTACGGAATATGTTCACACTCATTTGGTTTTCAGGTTCCATTACTGGGAATATCTTTATTCTACTTACTTCCCTGCCCTTGTCCACACCATCCAGCCCTTGGTCTCCTGGATGCCTTCCCAGTTGCAAGAAATTTATCTCCTTTCTCCTTCCATCCATCCTCTATTAATATCTTCGTACTTCGCCTTACTGAAAGGAGAGGTACCATGTGACAAGTAAACTTGCATGTCTGGTTTATTTCTCTCAACATTATGTTTCCCAGGTGCATCCATTTTCCTACAGATGTCTCCTGTCTGATCTTCTTTATGGCCAAGTTGTATTTCATTATGCCACACTGGCTTTTCCAACTGTCTGTTCACGGGTACAGGCTTCCTGGTTCAAACTATTATGAATCGTGCTTCTAAAAACATTGCTATACATGTATTGATGTGGTGTGATGTCTTAAGCTCTTTGAGGAAGATATGTAGACAGGATATAACTGGACATATGGCTGTCTAATTTTAGCTGTTTGAGAAGCCTCCATGGTGATTTATTTTGTTTAGGGAGGAGAAAAACAAAGAAAATGACACAGAATTTCAAAATAAGATAATAGGAGATTAACAATGATTAATATATTGCTATCTTCAAAGTAGTTGCTCAGATTAAAAGTTATAGGCATGTATAATTGATCAGATAATATTAGCACGAAGCATTTTTAATGAACTAAAAGAAATCAGTGGTACACCTATCTTATTGTGTATATAATTCCCCTCCTTCTTTTGTCCTTTCATCCATGCCTATTGTTCTTTCCTTTTCAGCAATTTCCTTCTCTTTTATAATATCTATTACAGATTTTGTATCTTCTTTAGGTTTTCAGTTTCTTACCCTAGAGACAACGTGATGTTTATACATGTGAGTTCGATTTATTTCACTTATGAGTATGGTCTTTAGTTGCATCCATTTACCTATAAAAATCTTGAGTTGATCCTTATTTATAGCTGAGTAGTACTCCATTATATAAAAATACCGTATCTCCTTTATCCATTCCTCCGTTGACAGGCATTTGCATTGTTTCCAAGATTTAGCTATGACAAATTGCATTGCTATAAACATGGGTGTAAGTGTATAGTTGTGGTATGATGTTCTTAATTATCCTGGGAAGATGTCCAGAAGGGGAATAGCTAGGTGGAATGGGACCTTTTATCCTAGGTTTTGAGGAAAATTTACACTGATTTGCACAGTGGTTGCTCCAGTCTACACTCCCACCAGAAATGTAGGAAGGTTCCTTTTTCCCTACACCCCCTCCAGCATTTGTTATTGCTTGATTTCTTGATGATAGCCGTTCTTTCTGGAGTGAGATGGAAGCTCAGTGTTGTTTTCGTTTGCATTTATTGAATGACCAATGATGTTTTTTTATATATATATTTATTTGCCATCTGTAGCTCTTCATTTGAGAAGTGTGTGTTCATCTCAGGTGCCCTTTTCTGAATTTTGAAAATAATGGTACTAATTTCCATTCCCATCACCAATGTAGAAAGTCTCTTTGTTCACCACAGTCTTGCCAGCAGGTTTTACTTTTTGATTTCTTGATAATTGTCATCCTTCTCAACCAGGGTGAAATCTTAGTATTGTTTTCATTTGGATTTCTCTAATGCCAGCAGAAACTGATTGCTCCTGCCTCAGACTGAAAGATCAATACAGTGCATGCAAACCATCTTAGTGCCTCTAAATTAGTGAAATTCTCCAAGTGCATCAGATAAAAGGAACAGAAGTCTTGTGATTCAGAGTGGCATAACATTTAACATCCCCCTTCTTTTGATAGTTACTTGGAAGAGAAATATGAAGATCTATTTTATCTTAGCTGTTAAGTTATAGGTATTTTTGTTAAAACAACATACATAATGCACTAATAAACACACAGTATTAGCACTGATTTTCGTGAAGCTGTGTACTAATAGGTACATATCCATTATCAGTGGCTGCCTACTTCACTAGCAAGATGTGAAATCCTGTCTGCACAATTTACATAATGGAAGTATATCATTTAGCTTTCCCGCTGCTGTACACAGTATAGGATTCTCACATTTTATAGGAGGAGGGGTTTAATTGGGATCACGGTTTCAGTCCATGGTTGGCTGGCTGAAAAATCCTCATGGCAAAAGGGCCTGATGGAGAAACACTGATTAGTTCATGACAACCAGGAAGCCCAGCAGGACAAGTGTACTAGAAGAAACAAGCCAGGGACCACGCATAATACCCAAGCCCATGCATCCATGACCAACCAAGATACAAGGAATATGCTTTACTAATCTGCTAGGCGTTTCTTACTCCAGTGAAGTTAACATATCTGGAATAAATGTCAGATGAAATGTGGAGAATGTTCTCTGGCTATTGTGAGAAAGAGAAAAGATTTTAAAACTAGTATAAGTTGCTTTAAGTTATAGACATTAGGATTTCATTGGATTTGCTTTAGGGAAAAAATTATTTAGAAAATATTTTTGCTCTTATCCTGTGAGTTGTCATATACGTATCTGCTGGGCATTAAGGAGCAAGAACATATCATCTTAAAATTACAATTTTCTTTGTTGTTCTTACTTATATTCTCAGAATATTATTAACATACTACATCAAATTAAAGATTTTTCTAAATTTTGATATATTTATTTTTATAGATAGTTTGTCTGTCCCTCTCTCTGACACAACCTTAATAAGTGGAAACGAACTTGAATTGAGATGTGTAAGTTGAAGTATCATCATTGTAGTCAGCAGAGACAAGTTTCCAAGAGTATCAAACACTGCTCAGAATGGCCCCACTCTATAATAAATTCCAGTCAAATGAATCTAAGGAGCAAGCAAACCAGCTCAAAATGCTGCAGCTCCAAATATCCTTTCTAGTTGTAAATCGGATTATGGGTCTTCTTGCAGTCTGTTTCTTTAGAAACTCTGCAGAAAATATCCAAAAAGCTGCCATAGTCATGCAGGATTCCAGTTCACTGGCACATATAGTTAAACCAGAGGTAAGTCTTTTTTTATTTTAAAGAGAAAAGAATAACAAAACAACAATAAAGACAAAAACAAAACAACACAGAAACAACGAAAAGATACATGGCCTCAAAACAAAATGGTAGGAATTAACACTGGTTGGTACACTACATACTGTTATCTTCAAGAAAGTTGCTCACTCCACCAGATGTATTATCTTTGATGGCTTGACCAATCTTACAAGTCTTTTATAGACTGTAAGAAAGGTTTTCTGGTTTTGGTTTTTTTGGTCTTTTTGACACAGGGTCTCGCTATGTATTTCAAGCTGGCCTTGAGCTCACTTTGTAGACCAGGCTGGTCTCTAACTCACAACAATCCTCCTGCCTCAGCCTCCCAAGTGCTGGGATGACAGGTGTGTGTGATTATGCCCAGCATATAGATTATAGACATTGTTAATTTTAGAAATCCCTTTTGGTAGGACACTAAACCGAGTAAAGTGTACAATAGGCTCATGCTAAAGATAATTTTCATTTTGCAGCTGATAAAATTGAGAAATAGCTGTTTTTTATATAAGCATTGATTAATTTGAGAACTTTTTGACACAAAATATTTCTCCATATGACATATTTCAATTGGTTGTTAGAGAAGCTGGAGACTCTAGATACTTAGGCCATGGCATCCAATGAATGAACATGGACACTTGCAGATTGAAGTCCCCGAGATCCAACAGTGTCTCTAATCTGCTACCTTAAATCTCAAGATGAAAAGCTTAGGAGATGCAAACTTTCTGTGGAAGTGAGACACCCATTTATTTTAATTTACCTTAGCCTACCTTCATGGTAACATATCTTATGTCTAAGAAGTAAAATACACTTAAGACTCAACTGTCCCTATTTAATCATTTCAATCTTAAATAATAATATTGCATATATTTGACATATAGATATAGTTTCATTGATTATTCTAATTTTTCCAAATATACTTAAAACTTAACATTGTGATAATTTGTAATTATATTCAATATAAATTGTATATGGACAATAAATATATTAAAGAACTTTTTATTTTAGAATGTTCAGACTTTAAGAGCAGTTACTTTGAGGAAATTTTCTTGAATAGAGCATTAATTAACTAAATCTATTTTATAGGTCATAGAAATCCTCCCTAAAGTTGTTTTCTTTTTTGTTTATTTCTTATATATGAGAATTTTATATGTTTTTGGTATTTGACATGACTTTCTCTAAATGTATACACTGTGATATACCTGCATCAAGCTAATGAATGTATATACATATATACCTTATATGGGCAATAGATCTTCTGAACTTATTCTTCCTTAATGAAATGTGTCCTTGCCCAACATGGTGGAGCATGCCTGCAATCCCAGCACTTGGGAGGCTGAGGCAAGAGGATCGTTGCAAGGTTGAAGCTAGCCTGGACTACACAAATGAGTTCAAGGCCAGCCTGAACTTCATAGTGAGACCCTGTCTCAAAAAGACAAAAAAAGAAATATGTCTTTTTTATCAAAGACTCCCCAATACCCCCGGTTTGATTTTTCCCAATGCACTATGTAATGGGCAGCTTTATCACCAGATCTTAGACATTTGTCAACTAGATATCCCTGAATGTGTTGTACTTTCTTGAAGTTATATGGCTTCTAATATTTTTACAATCTATCTAATTTCTGTCATCTCTTCTGTAATCATGCTATTCTTATCTCAGGACTCTGTAGGATCTCGTGACTTTGGTGCAAAATAAGGTATAGAAAACTGAAGTGATAAAAATGAATTTAAAATTCTAACAAAGATTTCCTTATTGTTTGTATATGAAACAGAATTTGAGATAAGTTTAGAAAAGTCGATCAATGCAATGAGAATACAAAATGATTTTATATCTTAATTGAACATTTATTTTAGTGGTACATGAATACAGTATTACTCCTGATGCTCTGTACTTTAACGTATTGTTTCATTTTCCTCTGTGAGAGAAATTATGGGTCGTTTGGATGGGATCAGATTAGAATCACAGAAATATAAATATTTATATTATGAGCATACTTCATTACATGCATATATAGATACATCTATTATTGCAAAATTAATTTAACTAATTTAAAATACATTAAATAGTACCTAGCCTGTAATAAATGTTCAATAAATTTAAGATGATGATGATGATAATGAATTAATTCAGGCATAGCAATGCATTGCCCAACCGGTTTAACTAAGTACATAGACAACAAGGACTAAAGATGATCTGATTCTCACAGGTCACACATTTTTCTATGATGGTCACTAATTTAGTATAATGGGCATCTTTGTTAAATAGCTGTACTTTAAAGCTTTGTTGTATAGATGAGGGCACTGAAATAACAGAATAGAAGTGGCATGTTGAAAGGTTTTCATTATGTACTCTTGTTTGGTTCTAGGAATGGTGTTCTTGAATTCTATCCTTATGTCCAAGCACTTACAGCTCATAAGAAAATTGTTCCTGGGGCCAAAAAATAAAACATTTGATGGATGTCAGGAGGACAGAAAAATTGTGGTATAACTCAGGTCCATTCAATTTTGTATTAAACGTATTGCACAGATTAAACTGGTCATTAAATTTATAAGATAATTACAAATAAAAGCTCTTGATTAAAATATCAATACTAATATGTGAAATATGTATTATATAGTAAACAATATATTGATATATTATAGAGTAAATAATGTATTATATAGCAAATAATATATATTACATAATGATATATGTACACATTCATATTCCAGTCAATTTATTTATATAATTTCAATATTTAATTATAATTTATTAATTATGTTTATTTGAAAATGAAAATTTGTCCAGGATTGGCAAAATGCTTACTATTTTTCTGCTGGCCCATTATATCCATTAATATCATTCATTTCTTCCAAGAATATAGAAAATCTCTAAGTATGTTTCAATATAGCATTTCTGGGAGTTCTATCAATGTATAAGAACAGGTACATGGACTGGAATTCTCCATCCATGCCTAAGTTTCCTACTCTTTTCAATGGCAGAGTTTTGATGACAACCCCAATGGAAAAGTACATGTAGAGTTCACTAACACCTCTGACAGTATCTTCAAAGTGCACCTCAGCAAAGCACTCCTTACAGTGCCAAGAGTCACTGACAGGAACTCTATGTTTAGATCATGACTCTTTTAGATCCTCATCTGCCTGAACCCTCCCCAGGTCTCTGAACATCATCCAATGCTCACTAGTTATTTCTAAGCACAACTTTGAGATGGAAGGTAAGAAGAGAGGACCTCATAATACCTCTAGAGAGCGAGTCCTTTTCTCCCTGTTACAATGCACACCATACTTAATTTAGCTATGTGGTGCTGGTGAGAAACCAGTTACCAGATTTAACTTCAATGTCTGCATGATTTACTTTTCCAAAACACAGTGGATTCTATTTCATGGTCATGCATATCTGGCTTTTGTGAGTGGGCGAGGGATATATGACAGTAACAAGCTCACAGAATTGCACATAAGCCTACAGACGCCCAGATGTGTTCATGTGATCCACCCCACCAGGGACATCAAACCCTTCAGAGTTACTATGTCATGGTAAGTTACCATGTCATGTGAAATTCTTTAAGTGCATTAAGTCATTTTCTGGTGGGAAGGGCTTTGTTTATTAATACCTTTTTTAATGTAAAATTTTTTGTTCATTTTTCTTTAAGTTTGTAGGAGTTTGACCATTTTAAAACTGAAGTAAAGCAATCATGATATTTTTTTAGAGTTTTGCATTGGGAAAAATGAAAATAATGCAATAGAACTGTGAACTGTGGCTTTTCAATATTAGTTACTATTTTTAACTAAGTGCATTGGAAAGGTGTGTGTGGCCTTTCTCAAAAGTAAATATCTGTATTAAGGCAATACATGAGATAAAGAATGCTTGCAAAAATGCAGTAAGAAATTATGCCAGTTAGTTGTTCATGCTTGATTAAATGAAGTCAGGAAATTATGATTGACATTATTATTGCTGATCATATTGACCTCAGACAAGCAAATAGTAAATTGACCCTGAACATTTCTACTTGTAGGTCAAATATTTGATTATGGGGAGAAACATTTTTGCCATCCTGTCATAAGTGTGAGGCTTGTGAATGTGTTCAGATATATAAAATTATTGTTGGCACAAAATTATAATTAGGGTGGTAAAATCTAAATACTGTGTAACAGTAGCCTGTGTATATATGGAGAAATGGGTGAACAATTGTGTGTTTTGTTTGTAGGTCTTAGTTTCCAAAAATTTCTTATTCAGTAGAGCATTTTAAAAGTGTGATAAAAACAGCATCCTACAAAACAGATGCAAGGATCAACAGAACAGATTAGAACATACAGAAACAATTTAAAACACTTAGCCACCTTATCTTCATCAAAGGAGCCAAACACACTTGATGGAAGAAAGACAGCTTCTTTAATAAATGGTGTTGGAAAAACTGGCTTTACATTTTTTTTGTCCTTTTGAGACAGGGTCCCTTTATGCAATTCAGGCTTGACTTGAGTTCACTTTGTAGCCCAGCATGGTCACAAACTCGCAATGATCCTCATGCCTCAGTCTCCCAAGTGCTGGGATTACAGGCGTGCACTACAATGCCCAGCCTCCATATGTTGAAGAATAAAACTAGACCCATGTCTTTTATCATGCACTCAATTTAAATAAAAATAGATCAAAGTTCTAAATATTAAAACATAAACACTAAATCTGCTGGAAGAGAGAATATTATCAATATAAAACATTAATTTAAAGCATTAATGTATAGAGTGAGATAAATTTAAAATATCACTATAGCAGTGTTTCATATATTTTAATATACATCACATGTACATTTTAACATACATACCATGGGTTTTGAAAAAAAGTAGAACTCTTGAAGACATACTGTAGGCAAAGACTTGAAGAATAAAACCCTAATCACATGGGAAATATAAAGAATCAACAACTAGGATCTTGTTTTATTGAAAAGCTTTGTACAAGAAAAGAAATCACCAACAAAGTGAAAGAGACAATCCATCAGGTGGAAAAAATTTTACTAGCTCTTCTTCAAAGGACTTTATATGTGGAACATATAAAGAACTAAAAAACCCCACCAAATTTGAAGACTCAATCCCAAAATAGTTATCTGGAATGCATACATACTTCTCAGATGAAGAAGTACAAATGTCAAATAAATACGTGAAAATGATCAACATCATTGGTCATTCAAAAGATGCAAATTAAAACAACAGTGACATTCTGTCTCATTCCAGAAAGAATGACAATTATCAAAAATCAATCATTAACAATTTATAGAGGGGCTGTGAGGAAAAAGGAACCATTCTCCACTGCTGGTGGGAGCGTGGACTGGTGCAACCACTGTGGAAATCAGTGTGGAGATTTTCTCAAAAAACCAATACTAGAAGGCTTGTTTGACCCAGGTATTCTTCTCATTATCTTCTGAAAGAATTAAAAGCATCATACTGCATGATATGTGCATAACTATGCATATAAGAGCAGAGTTTGTAATAGCTTTATCTTGGAAACAGCCCAAATGTCAATCAACTGATGAATAGATAAGTAAGATATTTGTTGTTGTTTGTTTTTATACAATGGAGTATTACTCTGCCATACAGAAGGGTAAACTTGACACATTTTTAAGTAAGTGGATGCGCCTTGAGCCCATGCTCTTAAGTGAAATAAATCCAGCACTCATATGTAAATATCACATTGTCCCTCTGGTGTGAAAAACTGAAAGTGTAAATAAAAGCCAAAATGTGTAATAGCTATTGTAAAGTAGGAAGCAATTGTTCAAAAGGAAAGTGGAACTGGGGGGGGGGGGGAGAGAAAGGAAGGAATTGAGAAAAATAAAAAAAATGAGAACGGAAAGAAAAAATAGGAGCAAAACTATTGTAAAGAGGGAGACGAGTGGGTGAAGATAGAGTAGGGGAAGGGGAAAAAGGAGAAATAAGCACAAATTATTATCACTGAATATGATCATTGTATCTGTCTAAAATGTACCAATAAAATTAATTAATAAAAAAAGAATGAAACATTAAACCTTGCTGTGATTGTGGAAACTGCCCACCATTGAGTATATTTAAAGCTCTTCAGCACTTCTTCAGGTATAAACCATGATGTTACCAAGCTCTGGCCTCCTGTACTTTACCACCAAGTATAATCCTGTAATCCCAGGACAGTCCTGCTTACCAAGCACCCTTCCTCAGAACTGTGAAGACATAGGCAAGACTGTGAAGGTGTCTGAGGGAGACTCAACGAGACTAAATCTAAATCCCACCCAGTGAATTACACACATTTTCTGTTCAGATGCTAACTCATTCAAGTTGTATAGACACAGCTGTCTAAGTTGTTCTTTAATAATTATTGTGGTAATTGCTATGAATCATTAATTATATTTAACTGTAAAACACTGAAACATTAATATAATACATTAATTTAAAGCATTAATAGAGTGAGATAAATTTAAAATATTATCACTATAGCAGTGATTCATATATTTTAATATATATCCCATGTATATTTTAATATACATGCCATGGGTTTTGAAAATTATCAACAGCAAAAAATTTTATAGGCTTAAAATAAATGTATATTCTAGGTTTTTTGACATACATCAATGTACAAGCCTTTTTATAATACTAAAGAATAAAATATATAAATATTTTGAGGTCAGCATTGATACAAGATATATAACTTACATAAAAGACAAGTCACTGAACGGTGTAAGTGTGCTTTAAATATTTCACTTAAATCTGGTTTTCTTGTCTTCACTTTTAAAGTTCCTACACAAAATCATCTGCCAATTTAAAAACTGCATAGCATGGAATTAATTATGGAAATTTAAGTGCTGATTATAGGGAGACAAACAACGAGATTATTTTCAAGTAAGATTATTTTTATAAGTAAGCTGGAGATTCCTAATTGCTGGACAGCTGTCTCCATTAAGATTTATTCAGACTGCTTAGAAGTCCAAACCAAAATGGAGAAATAGCAGCTGCACAAACATGCGGCACACACACGCACACACACACACACGCACACACACACACACACACACGCTCATGATTATGATTTTTCCAAAGTACTCTAAAGCCTTATTTCTCAACTCAGGCACACATTTGAAGTAGGGAAAGCAGCATTCACATTAGAGCACTGTGAAGTTTACACAAAACAACCGAACTGATGATCTGATGGCGGCGTGGGGAGCAGTGTCTGTTCAACGTCCTCCAGGTGATTCTGTTATAGGTTAAGGTCCAGAACCTCAGCACTTGCTGCTCTCACTCAAAGCAGTTGACACTGGTTTTTGGCATCAGTGCTACCTAGGTTATTTAATGACTTAAACTACATTTTTTTTAAATTTTAAAGATAAAAGAATGGAGACATACGAACCAGAATAAGCCATAAACGATATCAAAAATACAAAATTATACAGAACATAGCAGGGAATTAACACTGGATGCGGTATTACATAATGTCATCTTCACACTAGTTAACACACAAACATTAAAGGAGATACCAAATTATAGAGAAGATAGTAGGGAATCATCAGTGGATGCTGCATAACATAAAGTTATCTTCACTTCTGTTAATACAAAAATGACTGAAGAAATACAAATTATAGAGAACATAGAAGGGAATTAGCTCTGGATGCTGTCCTACATAACGTTACCTTCACATTTGTTACTCAGTTACACAGATTACATTTTTTTTTTTTGTACATCAGTTATAGATCCATGAAAAGTTATTATGGGCTGGATGCTAACCTTTAAGACAATAGGTTAGTAATCTTGCACATATTTCCTAAAGTCTCTTTCCCTATACTGTTTGTGTCAGTCTTCAATAAATAACTTGTTTTGTGCAAGGGTGACCCAGTTTGACTTCTCAAATACACACAATGCTTCTTTATGTCTAAACAATTTGTTTCTCAAATCTACAGGAAGATTGTTTATCCTAAAAGCGTTGTTAAGAAAATAACACAGAGACTTCTATATACTCTATTAAATTACCTGACTATTGATTTCATTATTGATCACTACTACAAATTTATGTGATAGGAAAGATTAAAGCCTCAGTCAAAACTCAAAGAAGGTGATTTCACAGTTGAGTACTGATTCTCTTCCTCGTAAGATTTTTCAGTAAAATCAAATAATGTCAGAAAAATAATGCAGTCTCATTATTGAACAATGATCTGGTCCATTATGTAAAGTTTCAAAACAACAAAGACACTGTAGTGAAAATCTCACTTATAAAGGAAACTGGTATCTCCTATCAAAGTTCATGAAGAAACAATTATACTTTCATATTTACTTATGTAAAACATGTCTTAGCAACAACACTTTATAATATTACTCTTGCAAGACTACAACATTTTAATTTTAGCAATATATTTTGATCTATGTTGCAGTATTCTTAATAAATTATCACTCAAAACATTGTACCTCAGAATGCTGCTTTTTCTTTCTCCTTAATTCATAAATTATTTAAGTCTATAACATATTTGCATGAAAATTTTCCTTAGATAATGTTGATGTCCTTTGGTACTGTTATTAAGCTACTTATTAAAATCAAAAAACAAACTTGTAGAAATAAATTAAAAAGAAACCACATACAGACCTAAGACTAATAAGTGACAGAGGACAAAGAGTCTAGGCACAGTGACAGCAACACGTCATGTCCCCTGCCACGCTCCTGAGAGATGGAGCATGTTCGTTCATTGGTTCCCACAGCCCAAGTGTCTGGAGTCTCCAACTTCTTTAAGAACCAATTGAAATATGCTATACAGAAAAATCTGTTTTGTCAAAAAATTCTCAAATCAATTAATGCTTACATAAGAAAAAGCTATGTGTCAATTTTATCAGTTGCAAATACAATTTTTCTTTAACACGGGCCTATTGCTGCAAAATAAAATGTTTCTTTAACATGGGCCTATTGTACACTTTAATCAGCTTAGTGTCCTACCAAAAGGGACTTCTAAAATTAAGAATGTCTACAATCTATGAAAGGATTGCATCTTGTTTGACTACATAGGCCCGTGAATTGGAATCCTACATGACTATGGAAGCTTTTTGGATATTTTCTGCAGAGTTTGTAAAGAAACAGACTGCAAGAAGACCCATAATCCAGTTTACAACTAGAAGAAATATTTGGAACTGCAACATGTTGAGCTGGTTTTCTTGCTCCTTAGATTCACTTGACTGGAATTTATTATAGACTGAGGCCATTCTGACCAGTGTTATACACACTTGGAAACCTGTCTCAACAGACAATTCTTCATTATTACAATGGTGTTACCTCAACTTACACATGTCATTTCCAGGCCATTTTTATTTATTAAGGCTGTATCAGAGGGAGGGACAGATAAACTATGTATAAAAATGAATATATCAAAATGTCATAAAGGCTACTTTTACCTTGATGTTGTATGCTAGCAATATTCTAAAAATACCTGTAAGCACTAAGAAAATTATAACTGTAAGGTGATATATTATTACTGCTTGAGATAGCCAGCAAATATGTTTGTGAAGATTTTCATTGTCCCAAGAACAACATAAAAATATTGTAACCATGAAAAATGTAAAATCTTAAAAATAATCATAGTAAATAATCTAATATAATATAATTATCATAGCATACATACATATTTAAATCACATAATCATGTATGTGTGAATGTAAAAACTAGCTTATTTTTTAAATTTATAAAATAATTTCTTTGTACTTTTGTTTTCATTATTTGACCCACTATAAATATTACACAGCTATTTAGGGCGCATAATCTTTACTTCTGTTTGGTCTTTGATCATTGTACTTTTTCACTTCATAAATCTTTCTTATATTGACACAAGTACACACTTTTATGACATTAACTTTCTAATATCTATAATAGCTACTGCTTTCCTGCCAAAATGAAGTATTTCAAGCAGAACAGATAAATATTTATTTATGTTAATATATGTGTTACATTTCCTTTACCAATAATAAGTAAAAAATATAATAGGAAATGTCCCATATCTACTAATAAATAGCATGTTCTTTAGGGTTAATAAAAGGTATAATTTTAGAATGATGTATTGGAAGAAAACCTCCAACTTTACAAGTGGTAGTAACTCCACATAATAGAAGGGATACTCAGGTGGAATGGAGTGAATTTAATTGTACATTAGTCGCTATATTTGGTAAATTTCCAATCAAGGAAAATCTCAAAGAATCTGCATAATTTTTTTTAGTGCATTTCAAGAAAAAATACAGTTGTAGAGAACCTTTTAATATAAACAGAGATAACTGGGTAACTTTACTCATTTTTTTTTATTTTAGAAACATAAAAGTACAAAAACATATTGACAAACAGACACCAATTATCATAAAACATAGTACAATCACAACTAATCTATAGACAAGGTGGGTAACTTTAGATTCTGCACTGAAACTAAATTTTTTAACACACAGTCACTGAATGCACTGACAGATAGAAGTAATTTCCAGTGTAAGGCAATGATTAGTAAATGTAATTTTATGAACATTTTTATGTGCTACATTAAAGTGAGTCTAGCTTTGATTCATATTACTGAATATACTCATTTCTTTTATTTTTCTTTGTGTTTTTGTCATTTTATCAAGTACCTGACTCATTTCTGCCTGTAAAAAATTGCAATTTTACAACCTATTTAGAGTTTCAGTTCTGCAAGATAATGTTCTAAAATTCTTTGATGCACCATAGTACAAGAAGTTAACAATCCTGTAATATACACTTATAACTGTATCACTGAAGTAGACCCTATGCAAAATAGTCTTACTATAAATAAATATGCAAAAATGACAACAAAAATTTTGGGGGTCAAATTATTTTTATTTATTTTTTAAAATAATGGAGACATATAAACCAGAATAACACAAAAACAATACAGGAAATACCAAATTATAGAGAAGATAGTAGAGAATTAGCACTGGATGCTGTATTACATAATGTTATCTTCGCATTAGTTAACATGAAAACAATACAGGAAATACCAAATTATGGAAAAGATAGTAGGGAATTAGCACTGGATGCTGTATTACACAATGTTATCTTCACATTTGTTGCTCAGTTATACAGATGATGGCTCGTTCGATTAATCAATTTTCTCCACCTTCATCTCTGTTGTTCTACCATCCAATCAGTAATCGTCCCTCTCATAATAACTGTACCTTTGGGTTTATTTACTCCCTCACACTCTCACTTTGGGAAGCGACCATGGCTGCTTCAAATTATGCTGTAACAAATGTGGCTATACACAAATTTCTATGGTAAAAGGTGGAAAAGCACCCATGCTCAAAGATAGGCGGGGAACCAGGTTCACTATGGTCAAGACCCATTGACAAGCCCTCAAGGCCATTGGTCTGGTCTAGTCGGTGGGGTTACCCAGCAAACCGCCAGCATTTGCCATGATAAAGTGCATCCAGAGGCCTGGTTGAGTGCTCAGGGTCTCACCTGCAGAACACCAGGCTCCACCCACAGCAAGGCTCTGCCGGGGACCCTGTCAAGTCTATGGGATCACCCCCAGTGGACCCTGGGCTCCACCTCATTGCCGTGCTGCCAGAGGCCTGGTCCAGGTCTTCAGGGTTCTCATGTAGCCTGGAAGGAGCGCCCTCCCCCCTCAGGTTACTGAGCTCCCTGTCAAGGCCCCTGGGGTCTCCTTATAGGCCACAAGTGTCTCCCTGCAGGCCGCCTATGACTCTTTGCAAGTTATCCCCACCCAGCTAGAGAACCGGGTCTACACCCTAGTTCTAGGTCTTCACCTCCTCCCACCTCCTGATCTCCAGTTTTGCTATTCCCTGCCCCTTGCAGCTGGGCATTGGGCGCACTTACGATGGTGGGCACAAGTGGCATGAGGTCTCCCCCACCCATGCTCACTGTGGTAGGCCAGGGTGTGTACTAAGTTTAATTATTAGTTCTAGAAGAGAGTTGGAGGATTTTCTTGGGTCTGCTGTGTAGAGTATGTTGTTGTCTCTCAGACTCCAGTACTGCTGCTTTTTGCGTAATTTGTTGCTATGGGTTCATACAGGGTTCATATATGCAAGCAATATGAATTTCCTCTTGGTGCTCAGATTAGTAGTTTAGGGTGATTCCTGAAGCCTACAGACTCAGCCCGTTGCTGTCAGGGACACATATTGAGTGCTCGGGCCACCAAGGCTCAAGGTGGTCAAAGAGGGAGTTCAGGGTGGGATCTGAAGCCTGGTAACTCAGCCCGTGCTTCCTGCTTGATGTTGGAGTGAGAAGGGTGTGGAGCCTTGTGGTCCACCTCCATCTGCAGGTCTCTCTTACTGTTGTGCTCCAGTTCCCATTTGTTCTTTTTGCTGGATTCCTGGGAATTCCTGTGGCCCTGGGGTTGCTGTCGATGCTCTCTGCTGCTCTCTGCTGGTAGTTGCTCATGCAGTGCAGAGGTAGGAGGCCACAGCCTCCATGCAGGCTTAGAGCTGGATGTGGTGGGCTGTGTACTGGTTGCTTTGACTCCACCTTGCCTCCGGGTGCTGATTAGAAAGGTTCCTGCAGAGTGGAAATTCTGTTTTAGTGGCTATTGTAATGTCTCATCCTCACACTGGGTTCAACAATACCTCCCAACCGTCATTGCCTCTTTTCCTGGCTGTGCTTTCTCCCCTGTGGTCCTGGACCAGCTCTCGGAACTCTGCTCTTCCCTGGCTCAGTTGGGAGGCTCCTGTGAACGTGGGCCTCTGAAACTGAACCTGTGAGTGCCAGAATGAGGGAGCAGACCGAGGATGTGTTTGGAGCAGTGACTCCCTCCTTCTGTGCCTCCTCTTCCTCCGAGTGCATCATGGCGGCCCTCCAAACCTTTCCTCCAGGAGAGGTCTTGTTTGCTCTTTCTGAGGGCTTCAATTCTCATTTCAGATCTTTTTTGGGTTCAGAATACACATTTTTCTCCTCCTTGTCTTTTTCATGTTGCTATATTCCAGTGTCTGGGTGTTGATCCTCCAGGAGGATCTCTCTCTGCTGCTTACCCCATCACCATCTTCCTGGAAGTTTACAACAAATATTTTTCAGAGGTGATGACTGTGTCTGTTACCTTGGTGATGGTGATGACTTCATCATTGTATGCAGAGACACTCATCACATTGAATACAATAAACATAGGCAGGATTTGTAAATCAATTAACTTCAGAAAAGCTATTCAAAAAACAAATTGTAATTTCCATGTAAAATTCATGATCTTTGACAGTCTGAAAAAAATTTTTGACATAATAGAGTTGTCAATTATTTCTCCTTTATGTGTGAAATAGAAGTTACTTTGGTTAAAAACGAATAACTTTTATATTTGAAACTGTACTAGTAGTCACAGAGGCACGAGTTTGAAACTCTGCTCTTTTTCCATTTTCTTTCTTAAGAAAAGAAGTTCTATTCAATGATAAATATCAATTTATTTGAAAATGTGAGATTAAAAGATAAAAGATCATGATGGTGGATTTTATTTGATGTCCCTTATAATACTTGCTTCCACATTAATGCAAGATAGTGGGTGAGAGTCTTGCCAAGATTTTTAAAATTGGATGGCTTATTGATTCTAACCTCTACCCTCCATGTGTAATCTGCCTCAAAAGCAATGATTCTCTGTTACAAATAGAATTATTTGCCATATTTCTAATAAGTGTCTTTGAATTATTAAAAATAACAAAGAATAAAGCTTTATAACATAAAAGATTAAACCCTTTTACTTAAAGAAATGCTTTCTTTTTATGCTAATTTTTAACTATTTTATTGTGACTGATTATATATTTTTCTCTTTTTTCTTGTTTTTTTTTTTTTTTGGTACTAGGAATCGAACTCAGGACCTTGTGCTTGCCGGGCAGTTGCTTGTGCCGTGGAGCTGTATACCCGGCCCTATATATTTTTTCTCAGGCTATTACATTACTACTTCAATTAAGTACATCACATTGTTTAGACTTTTTTTGCCTTCTCAAAAATCATGTCCTCAACTTAGTAAAACTCAAACAACATTATGAAAATATTGTTTCTATCTAATACATGATCTCAGTAAAATTATAAATTTTTTTCATGATTTAAAAAAAGAAAGAGTTCTCAAATAATTAACTTTTCAGTATGTTTTCTATTTTTTCAAATTTATCATTCAGGATTGAGATACGGATAAATTTTAAAAATCAGTATAGAAATTAGGTTAAGTTTGTATATGTAGACTATTACTGATATAAATATTTCAGAGAGTATACATTTTATAAAAATGTCCTAGATATTTGTCAATTTTCTTGAAATCCTTAATATGTTCTTATTTTCAAAGGAAATATTGATCGTTCCCTTCTGTAATAGTTATTTTACCATCCTCCATTTTGATATTATTGCCTAGTATAATAAATTGTACACAATCAATCTGTTTTGCCATTTTAAAAGCCATTTTGTTTTATTCTGATGCTTCCCTGCAGAATCTGTTATAAACCACAAATCTTCAATAAAGGAGGTATCTTCAAAAAATTAAGACTATCTCAGAATAACATGCAAAGGCCTAGAACAGGTATTTTTAAATATTACCATTTTAAAAAAATCTGTGAGTAAAATGGTATGGACAAATTTTAGCACATAATAGTGGACAGAATGGGCAGTTTCAGAAGTGATACAGTAAAGAGATAATTTTGTGAAAATAGTTCATGGGTATAAGATCTATGGGGACAATAAATAGTTGCATAGGACTACATTAGAATAAAAACATCCACTGGCCTAAGAAAATTCTGCTGAGATAATTTAATGACCTATGTGTGACTATTCAGAATAGTATATTAGAGCTAATATTTATGACAAGTGAAATATTTTAAAACTCTCAATCTCATTGATTTCTATGAAAGTATTGTTACTAAGTAGATGTGTTGGTTTTGGTTTTGTTTACTGAGACATTGTTCCCCTGTGTATTCTTGTCTGGCCACAAACTCAATACATATTCTCATACTCAGACATTCCTGCCTCACCCTCCTGAGTGCTGGGATTATGTGTGTGAATCACAGCCCTGGTTTATTGAGTAGATTTAGTAAGAAGCTCTCTTTGATGAGGATAAAATCAGAAAAACTGTCTTTGCAAAAAGGCTATACCTGAAGTACACTAATGACTATTGTGTAATTTTATATGACATATAACTGTTGAGTAACTAAGAATGAATTTTTTCTTTTGTCTTTTTGGAGATAGGGTTTCATTATGCAGTGCAGGCTGGCCTTGAGCTCACTGTGTAGCCCAGGTTGGCCTTAAACTTGCAATGATCCTCCTGCCTTAGCTTCCCAAATGCTGGTTTTTTAGGACTAAAGTTGACTTTATATAAAGAGCTGATACTTTTTAAAAAATCTCCCAGGATAGTTAGCTTAGTACGTGACACAGAGGGTATTCAGTTCAAACTTGGGAAGAAAATCCCCTTCCTAGAAGAAATTCTAACAAATTCACCCATAATTATAGGTGTTACTGGTAAATCAAATGGGAAGGGCTGCTGTATCAATTTCCTAGCTGTAGGACAAATAGGTCAGATGGAATTTCACAAATCCCTCCTTTTACAAATGCTTTCAGAGACATGCTAATTTTTTGACCTGAGTTTTTTTTTTTAAACTGTGTTGCTCTATATTTACAAAGTAAATTTAAGGATTCATTAAAACAGTCTGTCCCTACTATATAAATAATCACATTAATAAGGGTATTTATCAAGACAAATTCAATTCTAATCAATATCCTTGGGGAGATACTTGTTACTACATCTAAGAAAATAGGATTCTATAAAAAGGGACTATTCATGGACAAGAAAGAACAATTTACAATTAACACAATGTTCTTAAAATATATTTTTCAATGATTAATGACAAATGCTTCAAAAATGAGTTGGAAGAGTGTATTTAAACAGTACACAGTCATTCTAGAAAATGAATTAAAATAAAATCCCATGAATACATATTTTTATGATATTTCCAAATACCCAAGATAATGAGAAGAACTTACTCTTTCAAAAAAAAAAAAACCGAAACATTAATACATGCCACCTGTGAGGACTGGAAATTAGGATATCATCAGGCTTTTTAAAAGAAATACTGGAGTCAGAAGTGGGTATAGCAATGATCTGAAAAGAAAAATTCCAAAATAGAATTCCAGATCCAGCCAAAGTGTCAGTCAAGAGTGAGAACTGAATAAATAATTTCCCAGGTGTATATTTGCAAAAACTTTGCCTCTGATGAATTATTTTCAGAGGTTATCATTGGATGGAATCTTGCATCAAAATAAGGAAGGCATTTAAATACTTTTGAATAAAAGATAGGAAGATGAGTACAGGGAAAAGTCAAACAGAAGTCCTAAGATGACAGTATATTGTGCATGGAGAAAGTAGGAGAAAAAGGTAAGAAGGTGACAATTTCATGTTTCCTAGTAACTAAAATAAAGAAACCACACATATACAATCTTTGGATTTTTTTTTTCAGGCTTACATAGTTGCACCACTGACTTCTAAAGCTTTGGATTCTAATATGATGCATGATAAGAGGATAAGAACCGACCAGTCTCTTGAAAATTGCTGCTTTGAGAGAGTGGAAAATCGTCATCCAGAAGAGTGAAATGACACATGGTAGCACCTAATGACATTTAAAACAATACAATTATTACTGTGGTAATAATAAATAAATGAAGACCTTCCATGCCTCTAAATCCTTATAATAAAATCAATTCTTAGAAAGAACAAAGAACAAAAGGAAGAAAAGTAAAACAAATCATTTACAGAAAAGAAGAAATAGTTGTACAAAAGACACTAAATTTTTCTGGCGATAAAGATGCTGAGTAATGGATGTTGAATTCTCTAAAGCACTGTTCTTTTGGGTAGGAATATAAAGAAGTTGAGGTAATGCGGAGGCCAGAAATAATGTTTTACTTTCTATAAATGTATTTAGAGTTAAAATCAGAAAAAAATTCTCAAAGTAAAACAATGCCTAGTTTCCTCCTTCGTGGGGTTAAAAGAAATTTTCAGGGAAGATAAAATTGCATCTTATGAATATGCATAGTCTTAGTGACTGTACTCTGAATATTTAGTACACGATAAGAACTATTTACATGACTATTTACATAAAAATAATGAACTTATAAGTTCATTACATAAAAAAGACTAAAAGTATATAGGAGGATGAAGGGAGGGTGAGTACAAATATTATACCACATCACAGAAGTACGTAATGTTCACAGGAGCTACTTGCCTGTACCAAAGTGTGACTGTCTATCGAAAATATTAATGCCCACTAAATTCGTATATGAAACAAGGAAAAGAGTTTAGATTTCTTCACATGCTATAAATAAATCCTGAAAAAGGCCTTAACATGACCTGTCATGTAATACATAGTCAATAGATATGGGTCACTGTCATTATTGTGAAACTATGCTCTAATTTAATAATAAAATAAATGATAGTACTGTGAGTAATACAGATATTTACAGAATTTACTTGAGGATTAAAGATTTGAAACATTGTTTCTATTGTGTACCTTTTATGTAAGTAAATATTTGTATGTTTACAAAGATACTAGTGAAAATTCATACTAAGAAAGATATTTGGAGAGCTTTGCATAAGCCCTCTTAGTCATTTTGAAAAGTTTTCAGTTTACGTGCGTGACATCTTATCGTCTGAAGTAAAAATCATGGACTAGCGGTGTAAGTCACTATTAGCAGATGTGCTTAGCATAGACAAAGTCCTAAATTCAATTTCTAGCACCAAAACAATTAAACAAACAATGATAATAACCAGGGATGGTCACACCAAAAATAAAAAGATACAGGAATGAGGGCCAGTGAGCATTGAGCTGTACTTAGAGAAGTTCTGCTCTGTAATTGTACACCAGGGTGCCTACAGGTAATGATAATATACTAAACATTTCTAAATGAAATAATTTTGAATATTTCATCATAAAGAAAGGATAGTTGTTTGCAGTGATAGATGGCTTCCCATGACCTAACCATTATACAATACGTACATATATCAAAATACAATGAGACCCCACAAATATTCACACGGTTTTGTTTTTATGTAGTAGTTAAAACCTTAATGGAAAAAAGATATTGAATTACTTCAAGTCCAAAAACTAACTTGCAAGAATTGTGAGCAGTTTAATAATTTCCTCCAAACAAGAAATTCCCAGTCAAATTTAAGAAAACTACATTTGTTTCAGAGAACTTCAGTCAGCATACATAGAAACAAGAGGCAAAGCATAACTAAGATGTCAATAATTGGAAATATACTGGTTACTCACAGTATATTTTTCCAGTTCTCTTTTTAATTATTTTGGCCATATCTGAATGATTGGTGCATCGTGTTTAAATTCCTTTTTTTTCTTTACCTCTATTCCAAATCCTGTAATATGGCACGTTTCATTGTTTTTCTAAAAGGAAAATAATTTATATTTGTGTATCATTTTAACTTTTGTAGGCTAGAAATAAATAGAAGTAAGAAAAGATATTGCATTGCATTTTAACATGTTGTTTGATTAATATCAAAGGAATGGACTTCAAATAAATTTTATCTAGTGAGACTAGAGGATGGGTGGTCTAGATCAAAACAGGAGGATGTATTCTGCAAGAAGGAACACAGAAGAAACTAGATTCCAGACAGGTGAATCTGAAAGTGAGTGACATCTTCAGAAATTAAGGCTGTTGTGTGTCAACATCATGAAGGAAATCTGACTCTGAAATTAAAAAATACATCACAAATATTTGGTCTAAATTTTTTCAACTGTACTTTTTAGTACCAATGCAATGTCAAAAATTACAGAATATATTTTGACTGAACTATGAATTATAAAATGCATAATTACTTGCAAAGAAGTTTGAATGATGATTATTTTTCAAAGATCTGAGCACATGGAAATCAATTGTTAATCAGTTTTTTTACATTTCCAAATATTCACTTTTATGTAGTTTAATCATGCTTGTTTCCAATTTTCTTTAATTTGTTGAGATTAACAGATCCAAAATTCTTAGAATAGCTGTAAATAGCAAAATTTTATAAAATCCAATGAAGTTCTCTGTTTCTTATTTCTTCATATGATTGTATATAATTCTGCTGCTGCTCTCCACAAGATTGCTTGGGATGTCAAAAACAGGAAACATAAAAATGACCAATTGTAGTCGATAGGCAAAGTTAATTATGACATATCTAAAGTAGGCAGCAGTAGGGGTGTTTGGCTGACATTTGACAAACTCTTTAAAGGTATGTTTGTATACATGATATTTTAGAATTCTGCTTCTCATACATATATTTACACTGTATATATAAAATAAAAAGGTCTACACTGCATGGTAAATCTTTTGAAATTTCAGTAATATATCTATATATAATTATAGCTATAACCAAGCATATATTTGATTAATGTACCCATTAAACAATGTTATTAATTGAAAAGATTCTAAGTCTATGGACCTGTTGTGAAACAATCTCGTCTGTCTTGAAAACATTAGTAACATTAGTAACAGCTTTTTTTAAAGAAAACTCATTCCTAATTGTATACAGTTACTAAGCACAAGTAGGCTTGTAAATTTTTTGAAAACAAACGGTAACTGACTGTATAAATCAGCTTTCCATTACTGTGAGAAAATGGCTGAGACCATCACCCTAAAAGGAGGAAAGCTTAAATTTCGGTCACAGTTCCAGAGATTTCAGCCTGTGTCTGCAGTCAGTTATCCCTCTGCATTTGAGTCTATGGTGAGGCAGACCATTTTGGTAGATACATAGGTCAGAGGGTCTCCTCACCGCAGGGACAGAAGAAAGAAAGAGAGGAAGGGGCAGGGTCCCACTATCCCTTCAAGTTTCCACTACTAGGCAGCAGGGTTAAGATTTTAGCACAAGGCCTATGGGGCACCCTTATATAAACCATAATGTAATAATAAAATATAGATCTAATTACAAAGCTAAATAGCACTTTGCGATTTCTTAGGTGTGTTGATTGCTTATTAATTTTTATATACCTGCTAGTTGAATTTTGCAGTAGAAGTTTTATTTAAATATGACTGTTACTTTCACAATTTGACAACTCCCACTCTTCATTCTTTCTCTCTTCAAAACTTTCACTTCACTCTATGTCTTGTACTGTTCTACTGAGAAACTTTCACTATCAAATAGCTAAAAAATTATCATGGCTAAATGATCATTTCATTATCAGACTAGGTTTTATGCCCCCAGCAAGAAAAATAAATCAGAGAAAAAAAGAAAAGAAATTGGAAGCTGCCACCACAAGAAGCACTTAGAAGTCAAATAGAAATCACACAGTAAATTTGATATACCTGTTTGTCCTCAACACGGCCAGTTCTCATCCTTTAGAAATTTAGAAAAACTGCCTTTCAACATTCTATATATTTCACTGAGACCACCAAAACTAAAGCTTGAGCTGTACAAATTGTGTCTCCACTCTGTAGATCCTGTTTTTGTAGATCTGTGCTTATTCTAATAAATCTGATTTCTATTCTTTTCAAAAAACTAATTAAAGTGATTTTGATCAGAGTTATTTTCTAACTACAGTAAAGACACAACACTTCAGTATTCTGTAAATAATAGGCAGTGTACAGAATGCTTAGAGAAGTAAACTATCCCTTTGCAAACATGCTAATTCTCCAGTCTGTGTAGTTACGAATTTAAATCAGTGGAACAATTATTAACAAGTAACTGAAATGAGGAACTTTTCCTTTTGCAGAGTTTTGTGTGTATAATTTGTTTTAATTACACTTCTCACTTGTGATTGACTTTTTTTTTTTTTTTTTTTTTTTCCGGTACTGGGGATCGAACTCAGGACCCTGCGCTTGCTAGGCAAGCGCTTATTCCACTGAGCTATATCCCCAGCCCCAATGATTGACATTTTTAAGGTCTTTTTTTCTTTCAAATAATATACTAATAAATAGCTGAGTTCAGTTCTGAGGTTGTAAGTGGCACGATAGTTTTAGGCTGAAAGAGTAGAATGCAAACACATGAAAAACACAACAAATATTTTTTCCTCAACCTTGAATGCAAGAACAAGTTTAGTAAGACCCAGGATGCATATGTCAGTTGCAAAGAGGTGGTTATAATGTTGGTAGTAAACACAGCAATTATTCAGGAGGAAAAAACTAAGAGTGGACTGCCACAAAAGTAGTTCAGAACTTTGAGAGAAAGAGAGAGAGAAAAAAACCACCCAGCAATTAAAGAGCACTCTTTTACCAGAAAGCTGTATTTATTTAGATTTTAAAAAATCACAACCTTTGAATAATTATTCGTTACTGAATGTCTCAGCACAGGTGTTCAGAGATTCTGAATAAATGATATGTCAAGAGTAATTGGTAGGTTATGTTACCCTAAAAAAGGTAGTTCTTTCATTAGTGAACAGAAGAGGAGGTATGTGTGGGTAGATTTATATTCTTCTCTGCAAGTTAGGTAAAAGAAAAGTTATCCATAAGTTACATGATGTTCTAGTATTTCTGTAACTGTAATTTAAAACAAAATCAGTGACATTAGTTGACTTTGTGGTTAACATGTAAGAAAATTATCTCAAAATTTTAAGGATATGAAGAAGCCATTAAGTGAAAGTCAAACTGGTGTAAAATAAGCCAAGAATTGATTAAATACACTCCTTCAATAAATGAATTTTCCAGGACTTTTCATTCAGGGAAGTTCATTTGCAACCAGGAGAAACCTCTAAAATAAAAATGTCTTTTGTTCGTGCATTGATCAGACTGGTTTCACCGAGGCACATTCTTTGGGCTGGCTGTATCATTCATGAGCATCTCATTATCCGTCTTCAACAGAAATTATGAAATGACCTCCTATGGTGTAAGACTGAGGTGATTTCTAAATCTTGTGACAACTTTATTCTAATTGTAGTCCTGTTATTGAAGCTATGATAAAGTGGTGACATAAAATAACAAGTCCTTACGACCGGGCAGCAGACCAAGATTCGCACTTTTTACTCCAAATACACACATGATCTACCTAGAACGCAATGCGGTACAAATGCCAGGCTCATTCTTGAATATCCTCGGTTTCCTGGTAATTCATTGAGCTTTGTGGTTTATTGAAATTGTCTATATGTATAGATGTTAATTGAAACATACTGGAAATATTTACTCGCAGCCTGTCATTAATGTTTTTACTGGGCCTTGTATTTGCAACCCATAAGTGATTTTAAAAATAATATGGTTAAATTTATTAGCATTTATTAATAAATGTTTTTTCATTTATTAAAATGCATTATTCTATATATTATTTTTATTTTAAAAAACTGTTGAATTTTTAAAAGCTATATATGTGTTATTCTCATTTAATTTTTAAATGGATAAACCTAAATTCTCTTAACAATGTTATAATATTGTTAATAATTTCATCGTTATTTATTGGAAATATTTGGATTTTATTTTTGTAATGATTCAAATAGGCATTTAAATTATCTTTATTTTTTCAGTTGTTTTAATTTTCCTGGGGCCAGGGATATAACTTAGTGGTGCAAGTGCCTGCCTGGCAAGTACAAGGTCCTGAATTTGATTCTCGTTACCAAAAAAAAAA